>AJFK01000162.1:0-88900 GCA_000467715.1 Hysterium pulicare CBS 123377
GCGGGAAGATGTTTGTGACCTTGCCAGCCTCCTTTGTGATGAGGTTATCCCAGAATTCATTGATAAGGGATTGAGGATCTTTGGTGGGCTTTTCGTCGGAACCGGCGACCGACATTCTGCTAGGCGAGGTATTCGGAATTCAATGATTGCTCGAGAACGGGGAAGAGGAGAGAAGATTGGGAAGGTTTTGCTCTGAGGTGAGGCTGATGAGCGGCTGAGATACATAGCTGTTCGTTAATACTGCACCAAGTAGGTTGGGGGCCGAAACGCACCTCTATCCTAATTGGGGCTTATATCAGCCATCCCAACTGTTGTTGCCTTCGAGATGCAGACTAATAGACAAGACATTTTTAGGCAGGAGCCAAATAGCTTCGAAAGGTTGTGGTATCTTCAGAGGGCACAATGAGGGATGATCCATCGTGGTGTGGTCGAATCGCTGCGGCGAAAACCGCGGCTGGAACTGTACGTTTTGAGGTTTGGGAAAGTGCATGAAGGCTTGATTACGTATGCGAGAATGCGCTGTATCAAGGAAGCAGCTCTCGAGATCATTGGATGGTTGTATGTGCTGAACGTGAATTGGACGGATGAAATCTAAGGTGTCAGAGTTCAGTTTCTGCGCAGAAGAATATTGGCTCGGGTTCGGGTGCACAACCCCGCGTCCTTCGGCTATCTCAGAGGTATTCACCATCGGCATGCCGATTGGGATATGCAAAGCTCGCTCAGGCATGGTCTGCAAATGACTCCGGAATCACGATAAGGCCGATGCACTTAAAGGGTGAGTTGCAAAAGCAAAGATTATAGCCTTGCTCTCGTGTCCCACCAGCTCTCCGTAGAGTCTGAGTAAACGCTCATTCTAACGTAGAAAAAACGTAAATGCGTGCTAATAAGTTCGTGAGACCGAGGAAGCCCACGTTTTGATGCTCATGCTAGACGATTCTCGCATTGATGAAATTACTCGTAGGACTATGATCTCCCCTATCCTTAAGTTGACTTCTTTCTTTTTCTGCAGGGTCTAATCCATGCTCATCTCCGACAAGAAAAAGTCCGATCCAAGTTTGTGGCTGAAGTGACAAACATCAAGACAAACGTGATGAGGGGGAAATTCGAGTACGAGACGAGCTTGGCCAAAAAAGGCAGTACTGTCTCCAAAGGGGGGTGAGTTGCAGATAAAACGCATCTTGGCAACTGTCCCTTGATGGGCCTGGTCGGCATTTTCAAGGTTCTGGATTTCCTAGGTGGAATTCTGGCATCACAGACTCGTGTCGGGCAAAGTGTTGGAGGGGTGAACGGTCGCGCCTCTTGTGACTAGCCCAACAAGATGGGATGGTATCGCCAATCGAGAGATGATTAGTGCCTTAGGAGAGTTGCGATTGTGTAATGGTCGGAGGAGGGGTCCGAGGGGGACTTGCATCCGCTGGGCTAACAAAGAAGAGCATGGGATTAAAACAGCGGTCAAGATTTAGCAAGAAGTGTCCATGTCGGTTGGAACGAGAAGGGAGTTTCAAGGCGGGACTACGGCCGCTAGGATTGAAGGAAGCATTTTATGACGTGTTATAGCAGTGATCTGATATTGCCCAAACCGGAAATCTCGCGTGTGACAAGAGAGCAAACGCAACTTTCCTGGCGAGAGACGCTTTCGCCGGCGGGTGGCTGCAGCGTCCTGACTGCATCAATAGTCCGGTTGGGAAGAGATGCCCGAAGAGATCATTGAGGCTGGACTTGAATGAGCATGTTGCCATGAATTTTGTCTACCGAGCTGTCGAGCTACCATATTTCCAGAGAGCACAATAAGCCCCAGCCGTACCCAAATACCCCGTAAGTAAAGAGAAACTAGGTCGTGCGAGCTGCCCGCAAGCAGACATGAAAAGCCTCGTAGGGCTCCGAAATCCGACGACCTGATCTTACATGATGAAACCCAGGTAAGCCAAGGGATACGGTGATTAGGAACTGTTACAGACAACGGAAACAAGCAGGCAGTCGGACAATTAAGGTGTAAGGAAAGGTAATACAAGAAGCAGACATGGCCTGGGCATCCTGAAACAAGTCGAGTAGCCAATGAGGATGGCAAAGACGGCGGTGAGAGGCGCTGGAATGATTCGTATCTAACGGACCACACGGAAGACTCCCCCCACGCCACCACCCAACCACCCAACCCATTCTAGAGCAGGATCGCGAGGTTGCTTTTTGGTGGAGTGATTGTTGCGAAAGAGAATAACGAGGTAAGCCGCCTTACTCCAGGTATAAACGCGAGCCGTCAGAACGCCGTGCTAGTTTCGATCAAAGTCGACCAGAGTGGTATCGTTTGTAGAGAAGGCGAAGAAGCAAAAAGTGAAGAACAGCGTGGTGACAAGGCGTTGAAACGACAAGGTTGTGGGAATGCGACAGCGATCCTGGGGATCCGATAGCGCGGCTTTGGAAATGAATCCCTGTCGCCAAAAGGGCCCCAGACGCAGATCGCCAGAGAGCCTGTGGTGTCGCACAGCCTTTCACCTCCGCTGCCGTCACTCGTCAGCGCCATCCGAACAATAAATACGTGGTTTTGCTCAACAACAATCCTTCGCTCCCTTTTATTTTAGGGGCCGGTTTTCCACGTGGAGCATGCGTGCGAAGAGACGAGCTGAAGCGAGTCATTGACGTACCTTACGCTTTGTATGAGCAGGGCCTGCACGTCTTCAGCTTGCAGTGCTGGCACTCGAAGATATACCAATGCGGGCCCGAATGGCACATGTTGCAGTTCCAGAGGATGAGGTTCGTGTCTGATTTGATCATCTTGAACGAGTGCTCGCAGCTGCCTGGGACGGCCATGGTGTTGGATGGTAAGGCTGACGACAAGCGGGGCGATTGGAGGGATAGGGAGCAACTGCAGATGCACGTTAGTGAATAGTCGGGGCGCGACACATAAGTATCCTGAGGCGAGGGTGGCTACGAACAGGCGGACCGTTTTGACACACGGTCGTTTGATGGCAACGTAAGGCGTGGGATGAGCTATCCGCCGGAGTGCTGACCTGAGTCGTGGCTAAAGAAAAGCAAAGACTGGTACCGTCGGATGAGTAAGGTGAATCGGGGCTTGGTGAAGGCTGCGTCGAGATGAGATGTGCAATCAAGTCAAGTAGGGACCAAAGAGTGTGTGATTCGATGAAGTTGACGGTGGACACGGGTCGACCTTATATCTGTTGCTCTCCTTCACCAACTCCTGGGACGGGTTAGCATTGCCCAGTATTGATTTCTGCTATCTCCACACCGCGTACAACGAAAGCAAGCGTGTAGCCGTCGCTGTCTTTACAGAATAATGAATTCCTTGTCACCTCGACAGGCAGGTATGGTTCGTGACCATCCAAAGCGGATGGAGTCTGTACAGATGAAGCAAAAGATACACCTCTCGTCATACATTGGATATGGAGTGAATCTGTCTACTGCCACCCTATATCTGAACATATTCAACCTCAAAGAGACGACGTCCTGGCCGGAAAGGGAAAGCTCGTCAATCTTGTCAAACTAGGGCTGGCTGGCCCGCAGCCGCGGTCATGGTAGCATTCCCAGGTCACTGGCCCTTGTTGCAAAGCAGGCAGAGTCATGCTCAGCAGGGCGAGCACGGTGCCTTGGGTGGTGTTTTTCGAGAAAACTGTTGGCGCATCTTATGTGTCACAGATTGGCAGAAAGTCACGATGTTCTGCTGCAGGGGCTACCCTGAGCGAAAGGCAATAATCAGCTTTTCCCTACGCAAGTTGCAGCGGGCGGGCTGTTCGCAGTAGTTGGGGAGCATGTCTGAAGCTCTTCCAGGGTCTCTCGTTTGAGGGGAACTGGCAGCCAAGCGCAATGAAGGTTAGTGGAAGAGACACATCAACCCAGTGCGGGTCGTGATACGTCCGCCAGAGCTCAACAAGCATCTTCTTCTGGAATCTCGATGCTCGCCTTCTTTATGTTCAGGGACCAGCCAATGGCCATGCCGCTACCAGTACGGCGGTTTGGGTTTGGGCTGAGCTGGGGAGCAAAATAAGGTTTTGCCATTGCTTTTTCGCCCTCTCCCCTCCAGGCCAACCAGCAACTTCACCCTTCGTCAGGCCTGCAATTTCACCCGTCCTTTGATATGTACGGGAAAAGCATTGTGTGGTCGTATCTCGCAACTCCTGCTATCTTCTCGGAAGGGGCGGGTGGACGCTGATTCGCTTCAGCAGTCGACCCGTTCAGTCAGCCCTTCACTTGAGGGTCGCCCGAATTCGGCTTGCTGCAGACGCCTCCATCGCCGTTTTCCAACATCCACGTCCACGGATCGTTCTGCCCATCATACGAAGGCCATTGTCTGTTTGCTGGGCCTCCCGCCCAGGTGGAAACTTCAGGAGGCGAGAGGTGAGCCAGATCTGACCGATGGCTTGGTCGTGCGACTGCGACACCCGCTGCCACTGCTGCCTGTCTCTTCCCACTGTTATCCCTTCGGTTTTTCCCTCTTCTGATATGCCACCAGCATTCCTGAGGTTGACGCGGGCCGCCCTAGCGAGAGGGCCTCTTTGCTGTTGGCTGGGCGTTCTTGCCGACGTCCGATTTGGGCATCAAAGAGTACGGCCGATCGTCTGCAAGATCCGACCGAAAACCCGGTTCACTTTGACGGTTACATGCAGCCTCATCTCATGGCAGTCCTGGCGCACTGCAGACCCTTGCCCAGAGCCTCTGCGCCCTTCTTGGGAATCAGCCATGCTGCATGCGGCGAGCTTCCCTTAACCAACCGACATGTGGCTCAGGGGTGGTATGCAACATGGCATGCCACATTTGTTTATCATGGATCTGCTAATTGTGCTTTACTTCAAATGAGACGCCAAAGGCGGCAGCTTCATGTAACGGCCCTAAATAGGCATCGGCAACTCTTGGAGATGAATCCGATGCGATCAGGGCGTCATGAGTCTAAGTAATGCGTAATGTGGACCGCTGACACACCGGAAGAAGAAGCCAAAATGCTCAAATCGCGCTTTTGCATCGAGGAGAAGCTCGGCCAAGGCGAATCACCGAGGCGTAATCGGGGTGGTAAGCATCACAGGTCCGTCTTGCTTTTATATCTCGACGTCTTGTTATGCTAGTACCTAAATACAGATCCGGTCCCACTTTGACTTTGACACATGCCATTTCCGAGCGTTGGTGAAGTAATGGAAAGTATTTCCTTTTTCCATCGGTTCGAATTCAGATAGCTTTACTCGAGAACACTTTTCCTTTCCATCACAAGCAAACAATGGTTGACCGCATTTTCCACCCCCGGCCAAAAAGTTTCGGAGAATTAACACGAGGCAGGCTGCATTGCATTAAAGTTACTCTAACCCATCTCGTCAAAACATCCTCAATTCTTCACGAAGGCAAGGGAATGGCCAAATGTGCTCACTGTTCCTCTGGACTAGCGACATCTGACTGTCGGTCAAACTCTCGCATCGTTTGTTTCACAAGAACAAGACCCGCCCTGGGCGTTGTTCCACAAATGCAAGATCGGTGTCACGTTGGGATCCAATGTGGACACAATGGCGTTCGTGGCGTCTTACCGTTCTGGGACCACTGCGCGTCATCCCCTAGTTTCTTTTGAGGTGGGATTTCCCAACGAAAAGAACAAAATGCTTATTTAACCAAGTGGAAATATTCCGAGATCTTTGTCTATCATGGTCGGTTCCTGTGATTAGAAGGCTGTGAAGGAATAGGATCATACTATTTCAATCTAACCTAGCTAGCGAATATAGAGCTGGTGATGCATTGGTCGATGTTTCTTGGCCGAGTAGAATCTGATGTGCAGGGCACCTATGCACATCAAGACGTTCTTGTAAGCCCAATCAAGACGCAATAGAGCATGGCTGACCGTTCGTATGAACTCTAGCCACCATTAGCTCACCAGATCACCAGCAGATATCCAGCCTCAAAAAACTCGCCTTGCTAGCGATTGACGAGGTTGGATGAAGGCCAGAGAGCTAGATAACAGATATTAACGTGTCAAACAGTGTGTTACAGGTTTAAGGATGCAGATCCATGAGCCAGTCCTTTGGAATTCCGTAAGGATTAGATGGCGAGGCCACAGTCATACACCTCTTGCTGTTGTGCGTGCCGTTTTCTGTCAGTTGTCCATGACACCTCGCACATAGCGTTTCTCACAGCGTCGCCTGGATCCGAAGATTCCAGATCGCATCGATATTTTAGAATCGCCACCGGCTTGCCATCTCCCCATCTCAAACGGCGCAATCCCTACCATGACGGGACAATTCGCCCAAATGGATCGTAGGATCATCGCCACAATCAGCCACACCTGACCTATCAGGCACCCTCAGAGCACCGTACATATTTCCTCATTGCAGAGAAATTTCCCGGCTTTCCCAGGACAGAATTCGTAGCACATATCGGTGGAGACTCAACCGAGTCATAGACAGAGGTGGTAGTCGGCGTTGAATGGCTCCGCTTTCATTCTTCTCCCTGTCTACTCCTTTGCTCAACGGCAAGGTTGCCTCCCAAGTATTAGGACTAAGGCAATGTCATTTAGCATCCGCTGGTCTGTCTATGTGCAATGAGCACATGTGGTTTCAAACTTGCGATGACCGCCATAGCAAGGCTTTAAAGGGTATAGCTGCATGAAGCAATTGCTCCACCTTCAATGGACTGTCCTAGTTCTGTAGTCAATCATCAGCGAGGGAGTCGAATTCGAAGCGATACCTGTATGTGGAATGGACTATTGCCTAGACTACAGGATCATTAAGAGAATCGTGCGAATGACTGCGCAGATTCCAACAAAATATTTCAAAATCTCAAGCATCGAACCTTAATAAGGAATTTCATTCAGAAGAGAGGATCGAGGTGAGAAGACGTGATAGGAAATCCCGAATTTCATGACCCAGCATGGCGGCCCCTCTCCAACTTTGCAAGAAGAGGTACACTACCCTAACTACCATCGAGAAAACTCTCAAGGCTACTATTACTTTGTAGGCCTATTGCCAACTCTCAGTCAATCCTACAGATGAGGGAGCAGGGTATTTCGCCTGGACACACATACTACCAAAGAGCCAATTGAAGAAACATAGTATCAACCCTTAACACGTTAGGGTAGGTGGTTGCACGGAAAGCGGGGACCTACCAGCGGTCAAGTTTGTGACCAACCTCCTTCAAGTGACCAACCAGCTCAAAGCCGAAGCCCTCATAAAATTCTTTCAAGCCTAATCCGTTCTTCCAAGTAGTCTCATCGACAGCCATACATGCAATTACCATTCTAACTTTTTCATCCTCGCTCCGGGGCCTCGGAACGTATTCCGGGAAGTCTTCCGGAGACTTGAGAACCTCAATCAATTTTTGCAAAAGCTGTGTTCCGATACCTTTGGCGGTGTACTCGTGATGACAGAACAGCGTCAGTTCGACCGTGTGTCTATATCCTCCCTTGGAGCCCCGGTATCCGTGTGTAGTAGCGAAGCCAATGACTTTATTGGTGCTTTCACCGACAGCCACAATGTAGGGTAGACCAGCAGCGATGGTTTGTCTGAAGCTCTGCAAACGCTCCGCTTCAGTGGTTGGAGTGATTGAGAACGTTATAACGGTATTGAGAGCATAGTAAGCAATTATGTCGTTGATGGCTGGTACGTCGGACTCGACTGCGGGGCGGAGCGTGATAGCTTTCATATTAGCATTCGGTTATGATAGCAATAGCGATAGCAGAGCCTCTCTCGAAATTGCTAGGGAGTACTGGGAGAACCTTGAGCAGGATCGTGAATCATTTGCTGCAATGAGTGCGGCGAAGTAGATATTCTTCCTTATCTGACCTCTTGGCGGGCAAGCCGTTCTTAGTCGCAAGGCAGGAACTTGGAAGGAGGGCCTATACAGAACATCAAGTCAATCATCATTGTGGTTTTTGAGCCAGGTCTAGACAGACGAGTGCAGATCGCATGGCGCGCTCTATGGAATGAGGGGAGCTTGCTGGGGTGCGAAGCGTAAAGAGCAGAGATTTCTATGAAGCGAATTTGAACCTGAGAGCTCACAATGGGATTGTAAAACATATTGTATACAGATTAAATAAAAAACGAGTTCCACAAATTCTTCGGTTGTGTGGTGTAGTGGCAGCACGTTGGATTCTGATGTATTTCTAGAGTCTTCCAACAACCCCGGTTCGATCCCGGGCACGACCTTATCATTTTTCTTTTGGACTTTTTTGCCACATTCAGCTAACATTTTTTACCCTCATACTCTTCTATCACGGCAGTTCTTTTAATGATTGCGTACTCTAGACTCAATTATATTGCCAAGGGCGTTGCTTGGAAGTCGGTTAGAGCAAGCGCACCAACAGTGTGGGGGCTGGTAAGGCTGGCCTCCAAGTTGAATAACCTTCTGGACAACCTGAATATATGTAGCCGTTTCTTAGTGACTCTAGATAAATCAAAGGCAGATCTTAAACTGAATTGACTTCGGGAGATATGTTTAGACGATAGAGGATAGCAAGCCTTAGCACTTCTGCGAAATGCTGAGCGAGCTTTATTGATGCCAAAGATCTCTAATAACTGCTGGATAATATGAGAATGTAATGTCAACTTTTAGCGGCCACAAGGAGCAGCAAGCTCGCGTAAGTGCTGCAGGGTTACCGACCCTAGCAGTCTTTACCTTTGTGAAAAGTAAGAAAAATAACTAATCTTATATCTTCAACTAAAATAAAAAGATTAATAGTTAGGCAAAAAGTAAGGACTAAGTAGTTAAAACAAAAATCTAAGCCAATAGTGAAGAGGTCGTGCCCAGACTCGAACTGGGGTTGCCGGAATATCAAGATCATCAAAATCCGGAGTGATAACCTCTACACTACACAACCATTTTCTGCAGAATTTAGAAACTATTCCCTTATATACTGACTTTAAGCCAACATGCAGCTGCGTTGTTCGCTATTGCCATCTTTCGAAGTAAAGATTCATCTGACATGACTGCCCGCATATGATTCACGTATGATTTCAGAGCTAGTGGAGCATAGGAGTACTCGTGGCTTGGATATCTGGTCACCACGTCGGTCTGTGACTGCGGGGTGGAGCGTGACTCGTTGAGAAGGCATGATTGGAGAAAGGAAAGAAGTCGTGTGCTGCTTGACGGTGCATAAAGGGAAAGCACACGCTCATAGAAACTTCCACCACTTCCCGAGGTCCCCAACGTGCTCACCCGGGCGGAGAGTCGGACGATTGCATAGGTAGACACTCGTCCAGGCTGTGGCTCGTATTCTTTATCGACAATCACTGCCCACAGCTGTCAGGGTTGTGGGATTGATCGGTCCTTCATGACCCCAGAAGCGATCCGTGCATTGCCAAGCCTGTGATTCGTCCGCGATAACTTAATCAGCAGCCATGGAAACCTCAAAATTATCTCCCCACCAATCGACCAATCGCCCTCCGCTGTCCTTCGACCTCGACACACTCACCCTAGGACCTCCTACCATGCGTAACACCCAGATCTTCTCTGGATCTTCGCATCCTGTCTTGGTTGAGGGCATCTGTGACCGATTGGGTCTAAGACCAGGCAATGTCGAGCTCAGGAAGTTCAGTAATGGGGAGACGAGCGTCCAAATACGTCAGGCTGCCCAACACTCTCCTTCTGCAGGTTTTCACTCACACTGAGAAGATACCTCATTTAGAGACCAAGATGTCTTTATCGTCCAAAGCGGTTGCGAAAAGTAGGCCTATCCAGCCAAAGTTGGCCTTCAAAGCTGACGAGTAAAGAATCAACGATGCCGTTGTAGAGCTCCTCATAATGATTTCAGCTTGCAAAGGTGGCTCCTCAAAGTCAATCACAGGTATGGAATACTCTTCGGCCGATTTTTGATCTACTGCTGACATCTGCAAGCTGTCATGCCTTACTTTCCCTACTCCCGCCAATCTAAGAAAAAGTCGCACAGAGGCTCAATCACCGCTCGAATGGTTGCCAACCTACTCCATGTTGCTGGAGTGAACCACGTCATAACAATTGACCTTCACGCCAGCCAGATGCAGGGTTTCTTCAAATGTCCTGTCGATAACCTCGTCGCCGAGCCCCTTATAGCCCGCTGGATTCGAATCAATGTACCCAATTGGCGAGATGCGGTGGTGGTTAGTAAGAACCCTGGAGGAACAAAACGTGTTACATCATTGGCGGATGCTCTGAAATTGAGTTTTGGTATTGTCACAACCGACCGTCGGCGAGCAGCTACCTCGGTTACCTGGAACGAGAGTGCCATATTTGACAGGTTGACCATGGATGGGACATACGAAACCCCTGGTCTAGTAGACGCGGAATTAGAGGCAGATGCAAACATCTTGCCAATGCCAGGCACCCCTACTGATAAGGAGAAATCTAGATCGGAAACCGGCAAACCAACATTACGAATGCGGGCAGTCTCAAATCCGCTTGGTCGCCGTTTCGTCAATGGTGATAAGGAGAATCACCAATCTAGCCCGTTGTCGAAATCAACACGGATAAACTCAGTGTCCGAGCCCACTGCAGAAACATCAGCCACGTCTGAGAATGAAAGTACGACACCAAAGAGCGCCCAAGAAGATGGTGTGGACGAGAACGGAGAGGAGTACACTGATGAGGTTAGCTGATCTCACCCATATTATTGACACAGCTAACTCGATCAAGCGTGCTCGCGACGTGATTCACGGTCGCCTCGTTCACGGTCACATCGTCGACGAAGACCATCCTTCCCCAGCCATGTCCGCAGTTTCCAGCGCGAATTTCCATCGCAGACCCAACTCCGATGATGACGATGCTATTCCCGAACATATGTTGTCTTCCTTCATATCCACCGCGTCCTCTCTCCGTCATAGTCGAGAAACAGAACACGCTCTTGGAGGTACATATGACGCTGCAGCCAGCTCGGAAGAAGAGGAAGAAGACCTGAAGAACCCTGAGATGGAAACAATGGTGACATTAGTTGGGAGAGTTGAGGGTCGACCGGTCTTCATCATGGATGATATGATCGACAAACCCGGCTCCTGGATTGCGGCCGCAGAGACGGTCGTCAAGAGAGGAGGTGCTACCAAAGTGTACTGCATGGCCACTCACGGTCTCTTTGGGGGCGACTGTCTCGAAGAAATGGAGCAGTGCGATTGTATAGATGCCATTGTTGTCACCAATGCCTTCCCTATCCCTCCGCAGAAGGCTGCTAGCACCAGAAAGCTCGTTGTGCTGGGCGTCGAGAATTTGCTTGCGGAGGCGATAAGGAGAAATCATCATGGTGAGAGTATCAGCCAACTTTTTAACCATTACGATTAAAAAAGTTTGTGTGTTTCTAGGAGAATCGAACGCTTACGATGGTAAGTTTGATAAGTATGATTTCATTTGATTGTGGTAGGAGCGTAGGAGATGATCTCTAGCCAGCGATTTGCAGATCTTAGCGTGGTGCTTGGGCGTTCAGATTCACTTCAGATTTCGGTGCTTTGCCATCGATGCCAATTTTCGTTTGCTAAATTGCATGGGCTTGGCAGGAGTTCATGGTTAGTATCAATCACGATACGAATCCGCACCGGGTATGAGTGTAAGTAAGTGTCGATGGATCAAACCCATGATTATCAAATTGTTCACTTGATTTGTTCGCCTTCATCTTTCATGTATAAACTTTTTTCTCTTCTCAAGCTCTTATTACCCCAACGACGCGGGACCTTGGGTCTCGCAGGAATTCCGTCCTCGTCCTAGAGCGGAGTCTTCCTAACGGAGCGTTGGTAGATGACGAATCCACCTTCTGGTGGTCGGGAATAGAAGGCAAGACTTTCAATGTCCTTTGGGGCTGTGGAAGTCTGGCAAGAGAACCTCTCGGACATAAGAATTCGAATATCTTTTCAAGAACTATTTCGCATAATATTCAGATACAAATCCAAAAGCAAGTTGATCTATCAACAATCGTCAACATGCTATTGTATAGTCATCTACTTCAGCGACTTTCCATGACTCCTTCACGTCGTAGAGTGGAAAGAGTCGGGTGGAGTTCCACAACCAGATATGACTGTTTCAATCTCTCCGCACGGCCTCCACCATCCCATCTGCATCCTCATCATCTAGCCAGAAGTTGACGACCTCAAAGCCTCCTTTCTCAAGAAGATCCCGCTACTGGTTCTGCGAGTGCTCTATTCCACGGTTGAATGCCATGATCGTGAAGTCGGAGCTCGTTTGAGAAGCGCTTGCTCCCCGGTTAGGTCAAATGAGATCATTAATCAACAGCTTCGAGGACCCTGGCCGCATCGCGTCATGAGAAGTGCTTTACTATAAATCGATAACCGAAGTAACGCCTATATACTACTTAAGTCAGCTCTTTATCTTTTGAACCAAATGAGATACAAATTCTCCAGGGTTGGATCACTACCACCTGGTGTTTCTCGTATTCTGGCAAAGTCCTTATCAACATGATCGCCCTGGTGTTGATAGAGATAGTACCATTTGACATATTGTCTCTTTTTCCAGCCATATTCTGCCCACGCTCCAAGACCTGCCGTTCCTGATGAGATCAGATCGTACGGGTCGCCCGTGATGGCAATGGTATACATCACAATAGGGACCGCCAATGTTGTTAGTGTCTAGCCTACTTCGCTATTGTTGAAGGCCTATTAATGTTTCAAACAGATTCTGAGAGACATGGTAGATAAGCAGAAGTCGTTTGCCATGTGATAAACTACTTATACTCCTCCTGTTCGCTCCAAGACTACCGCGTCCTGTGCATGCTGCAAGTTTTGGGACCTCAAAGGCCTCTGACCCTGCCTATCAGTATGTAGACCGCGACCTTGCACGAATGATGAGCGTCTCCAACTCGATACTCGCAGATTGAAGACGGGTACTAGCGGCAAGGCGGCAGCCAGCAGAAATAGGGTCACCTCGGCTCGCCCGTCCCGTCCCGCAGTAGATGGTCAGAACGCTCCTTCGGCTTCCTGTTCATCCCCAGCCAGCCACCGCCCACCGCCCACCATGCACAGCGCCACGCCCAACTGCGTACCGAAGACAAGAATGAATTTCGTTGCAAACGATCCCATGACCGGATCCAAGCTCGGCACCTTATCAAATGCGTAGGTCGTGGTATAGATGGTGCGGATAAGCTGGAAGGGTACATTTCAGAAAGTTCACCATTTGATGTTTAGGTAGCCGTACAAGGTAGTATAAGTTAATCTGTGTCAGCTTTTAATGTACATTTTTATTATGTCTTTTTAAAAGAATGGTATCATATATCTACTTAATCATCGTTTCGCAGTTAACTTGTTGCGGGAGAAAGCGCCAAAATTGCCATCTAGCATTTCGGCACTTAGACGAACCTCATTTGTCGACTAAAGGTTTACAACCCTCCCAAGGTAGATCTATCATTATTGTCAGATACTGTGTTTAACATTGTAGGTAAATAATATTTTCTAGATGATTGTTCTAGCCAGCTTGGAGAACATTAACGATACTAGGAGAAGAGCCTAATGAGTAGTATAGTGAGAAAGGAGCTAGTCCTGTCGTAGAAGGATAAAGAAAGCCCGGGTAAGAGGCACAACCACCGCTCAAGTTCTATTGTTTGGATTTATCGGACTAAGCAAGTCGAGGAGACAAAGTTTGTTCCATTTTCGGAAGTATTGCTAAGGCTATTCAAAGAATAATATAACTGCATAATATAACTTCTTGGAGTGAGCTTACTGCTATATAGATATCCGCAAAGATGCTGCATTCTATATCTGGAATTGCGTTCTCCTGGTTGGGCCCACTCCCTATAATCATCCGAAGATAGAGCTAGGTACTATCTCGCTTTATCCTGAAGTGGAAGTGCTGCTTTATAAAGAATAGGAAAGAGTGACTCCGAAGAGGCTCATTCATTTGAGAAGCATTCATAGTAGTTTGAGTAGGAAAGAATCAACCATAATATATAGCCGGATTACTCATATACTCATTCTGTCACTGTTAACGCCCGCTCCCAAAACAACTTTGATTCTAAAGCCAAAGCTACTCAAAATATTCAACCTTCCAGTCATATCGCCAACCTTCAACTTATAATCCATCATCCCCAGCATAAGTGTACGCTCCACAAAGTCCATTACTAACAATAAATCCCTCATTTGGGGCAAGCCCATCAGCTCTGGTGTAATACTCTAGGCTATCGGAGCTCTGCCCGGCTCCACAAGCTACGCTACTAAATAGATAGCAAGAACCACCTGCAAAACTGAAGGTACCCGGACACCCGGGGGTTGTGATGCAAGCAACGCAGCAGTCGTAACTGGAACTAGCGGAGACTTCTGCAAAACTGCCGTTGGCATCGTCATTAACGGTGCCAATACCTTTCCCGTTCACGCTCCCTAGGATGTTGTTTGGTGCACAGGCAGCGTAATATGTCGCAGTCGGGGCGATCTCCTCAACGACAGTGTTCGTTATAGTTTGTATTTGCGTCAATGTCGACGTTGTAGTAGCAGAGATGGTTGAAAATTGTGTGACCGTCGTGGTGGACGAGGCATGGATGAGATTTGTAGTCGAAGTGGCCAGGATAGTCGAAGTGGACAAGACGGTCTGGATAGGGGCGGCGGCGGTAATTGTAACCGTCTTTTTGGCTGTAGTGACGATGGTCGAAGTCGAGACGATCTCGACGAGTTTTTTACAGCTCACAGCAGCGGGATAGGCTATTGGAGTTATGACAGGCTTGCCTTTGGATATAGTGCAGTGGATGCCCTTCACCGCGCGAGCCTCCAGCTTATTGACATCTTCTCGTTTAGAAATACCACTGTCGATGAGCTGACGACGCTCGTGCGGAGCAGATCGCTTTTTCTTAGCCGGCACGCTGCTCTGCACAGGAATGAAGCCTGAGGGTGCCGCGATCGTAGTCGTTCCACTCGTCTCGGTGCTTGTAGTTGTAATTATCGTAAATGCGGTAGTCGTCGTGCTGTCAGTTTCCGTAGTCGAAGTAAGAATAGTCGTGGTCGCCGTATAAACATCTGTGACTTGAGGCGCAGTCACGATCACAGTTGATGTGGATAAAACGGTTGAAGTGGTTATTACAGGCGGCGGTGTGGTTGTCGTCACTGGAGTTACTGTCGATTTTCGGAATGCTAGAAATCGGATTGTGTTTGTTTGGGTGGTCGATGAAATTTTAGCAACAGAGCTTTTCCCAAGTTTGGTCGAGCAGACTATTTGAGAGTAGGTTGAATCTGCAAGAGAGGAATACACAAGCATAAGGAAGATTGCTAGAATATTGAATCGTAACATTTTGAAAGATCAACTGAATCAGAAAGCGCTGTGTAGGACGCTAATAAGTCAAAGAGAGTACTGGCCCCGAAAACTATATAGAGGGCCCTATTCAAGTCTTTATACCCCGTAACCATCACAAGTCATACCTAGCTCCTCATAGTCGGACGAGAGCGATCTGCGCTTGGCCCACCCTCTCGCACACGAATGCTAGCGTTGCAAATCTTTCAATCTCTCCTCGAACCCACAAAACTCAGCCATAGCTAGCTTGGCATGGCTTGCAGTGGCTTGCGAGGCTGAAGGTCGAATTCCGGAAATAGACTGACATGGCTAGCCGCTGCGCTGGATTGAGATCCAGATGCTACGCTTTGCCGCTTTTTGTTCTGTGAGCGGGAAGCGAGCACTATAACGTTCCCCGGCTCCCCGCCTACTGTCTGCACTACACCCAGAAGTGCCGCTGAAAACAAGCAGGCTGAACTTATTGTGGAGAGCTGAATGCCAGTGCTGTTAATCTGTCGATCACTCGCAAAAAGCCTAACCCTAAATTCTAAAATGACCTCATGGGTATCGTCTAACGTGCTAGAACTTTCCACCTCTCGCACCTACCTAGGTAGTTTAGAAAATCAAACGTCAACATATTTCCGTAGAGAGCATAACGTGGATGTAACAGCGACAGGAGGTAGAAGGATATGTGAGACTCGTGTAATGCCAAGCTGATGCATTGCCTTCATGGAGAGCTGAGGGCGAGAACGTCGAAAGACTGCAGACTGCGGGCGCCACGTTATAGTTTAGAGCTGAGGCTGAGAAGGCTTACTGGCCTTGTGCATTTTGAGTTAAGCTTTCCTTTCGCTTGGGTATTACGCGAAGCTTTTCTACGTAAGCGGCTCTTCGTGGGCATCGGTTAGGCGTAGCGGCCGTGCCTTCTTATGCACAACCACGTTAGTGGCCTTGTGAGGACCGTGGTCGAGCCCGATATACTAATTCCGTCGTTCCAGAACGGAATATAGCCCTGTGCAGGTCATGAGTGACCTTTGTTATCCTCAAAGAGTTCCATTTGCAACGATAAGCGGGGATTAGCAGGAGCTTACAATGCCTGACAAGGGCATTGACCAATAACAGTAAATGTCTCCTCAGAGGCGAAAATATGGTATATTCCGAAGAACTCTCAAGCTGCTGCTATGCACTCACATGCTCTCAACTCCCCCGAAATCTGGGGAATATCCTAATTGGTCCGCACGGCAGGATGATTTCGCAACCTGAAAGGCTTTCTGTTCTCGTCAGCAAAATAGTGGGTGTTGCTTCATGGAGAACGGTTATAATAGGTCTCATGATTTGCATAAGTTAAATTTCTTGCTAGTGGCTGTAATTGTGCCAGAGTGGAATCAGTAACAGTCACCTGCGCCATCATCAGAAAGTAATTCATCGAGCTTTGATCACTTGTTTTGGATGAATGTTGTATTGGAAATGGGCACCATTGTGCTGTAATTCGAATGCGGTTCTTTTTCAATTTACTTCTCTTCTATAATAACGTGTGTTTCTCTCAATATGTGATTCTCTTTCACACTGTGAGCAGTAGGGCTTGGAGTATGTTGGTAAAGATGATACTCATCATCTAGGCGAGTAGAGAGGGACCCGACAATGATACTAGTCGGTTCGAGATCGCAACCCGGAATAGGCGTAACCACTTCTTGTCGGGCAGGCATGTTTGAGTTCGGCGTAGCGGTGCTGTCTTGCTTGTCTGAAAGCCTCAGCCAGTTTCGCATCCGACTCAGCACTCCATTAGAACCCCCTGGCCGTCTTCGATCCCGTAGGTGGCCCCAAAGGCCACGAATTGCGGTTGCCGAACTCATCCATATGGCCACGCACGCCTCAATATATAGCCATACAGTCATCCACACCGTATCAAAGTCGCGCTTGGCGCGAATGCTTGGCCGAATGCCCGCGACGATTCGGACTAAGGCAATAATAACCATTCCTAGGGAGAGGCAAAGGAAAGCGGCTACACTGAAAAGTTGCCCTCTCCGGAGACTTGCCATCCGGAGGATAATGAATGGGATGCTGACCACTGTAGACTTTAGCACATGTATGCTGGTGGCGGTATGATACTTACCCATGAAATCGGAGACGATATCAAATCCAGTGATCGAAGCTGTTAAATGGAGATTCAACTCGTACGAGTTTGCAAAGTCGCACTTGTCTTTATGGAGATGAGATGTTAGGTAGTCGATTGGAGTAATCATGTTAAATAACTTACTTGAGCTTTGATCATCATAGCAAATGAAGTACGTGCCGAGGAAAAAGAGCAACCAACTCAAGATCAGGGTCCACACGACGAACCGATAATATAGGTCCAGCCGCTTTGACACATTCTGAATCAAACGGCGGAAAAAGGCAAGGAAAGAAAGCTTGATAGCGAATATTGCCGTCCAAAGGAGTGCTACAAAGGTTTTACTCAAGAGCACATAAGAATTAGTGAATGTTTCAAATAGATCTTCCAGTGAAACCCCGATATTGGGATCTATGTTGAAGGCCTCGATTATGAATAGTCCATCACAATAGTGATATATGATACCCGTGGCGACTGATAGCGAAGTCCAGCCAAAGAGAACAAGATAGTCGTCCAGGAAGAGACTATTGCGGAGCCTAATTCGAAGTGCCAATCGACTAACAAGAACGATAGTTGTGAGGCCGAAGAAAACGGCAATGAGGGGCTAAGAATTATACATTCAGCTGCGTTTGATAACCGTAGACAAATGAGACAGACCTTGAAGACATCTTTGTCGATTCTGCCGGCATGATCAATCTTCCACTGCTTGGTTCGCTCCTCCAATGACTGGGGTGACAAAGGCAAGGAAACCGACATATCAGTCACTCAAGAACACTCCTTCAGAAGTTTGACAGTGCAACGTTGCTGGGAACACATCTTTTAGGGGTGTCCTCGGGAACCATGTCGGACTTTCAACTGGTACTTGGTATACGGGCGTGGCTGCAGGGTTTTTCCACGTGTGTTGTGGCGTCTGCCATCTACGGCCGAGAGGAGCATTGAGATGAGAGGCCTTGCAACATAACTCGTGAATCCAACATGTTGCTAGAATTCGGTGTTGGCATTGCGTTCTAGAGGCAAGCCTATCAGCCCGTAAAACGGACACCGGAGCGCGTCCGTCCGTAGAGATAAGAATCCTTCAAGCCCCAACTCCTAGGCCCGCAAGAACCTTATCATGAACCATCGGCTGTCTTTCGTGATGACCGTCATTGAATACAGTGTTGATGAATGTAAACGATGAAACGTCGTCTTGACCGAGGCATGCGGGGCACTCGGGGGTATAGATGCCAGGAATGCCAAGGCTGGTACGATATAATCTATGCCACCTCATGCTGAAATATACGCGACCCGAAATAGATTTTTCGTGTGGGTTGCTTGCTATGTCTTATGGATTTCCATTATTTTATAAAAGAACTTCAGCGATACTGATGGGTATATTAATTATTGATCGCGCGAAAGCTATTCTCTCCAACAAAGCTATACAATTTCACGCCACCCAAGGAATTTCTTCGCATAGCCAAAAACGTCGGACTGTCTCCTCTGATCCGTGTGATTAGCATAGCCAGAATTGACAAATTTCGGCCACGTGTTGGTAAGAACCAGATATTTTATCTCCGCCTCGGCGAGATCGAACACTTCCGGAGAGAGTGTGGAGGGGATAGGAATGTCTTCGAGGCCTTCTCCCGTGAGCTCGGTCATCCTCGTCACAGATTCTAAGTTCGCTTGACCCAATCCTTCAAGATCGAATACGTTTTTCAACGATGTTGTGGAATTGCTAGCAGAGATTTGGTCGAAAGGCGTTGCTGAATCTGATTGAATGCTCCTACTTCTGTTGAGCAAAGCTGCTGATGTCTCAAAGATATCCTGCAGTTGACGAAAGCTTTTCGAAGAAATATTAATTGGGAATTCCGAGTAGTCAAGGCTGATAAATGAAGAGTAGATTCGAACTGCGCGGATGAACTGTTGGCGAAGTTGCTGTCCTTCCTTTTGTGGTTTGGATGGAATCCACCCGCTTTTCCAGTGGGTGACATGCGTTAGAAAACTGACATTCTCACCGGAGAAGTCTTTCAACGCGGCGAAATGCAACAGCGGCTCTGCATTGGATTTCAAAGCATTCTCCAGAGCAACCATGGTAAACATATCGCTCTTTCGAGAATCGGCAGTGACTTTACTTGTCGCACTTTGAATGCCGGATTTGTAGGTAGTACCTGAGTAGTCTGTGCTCTTAGCTGAGTCAGATGCTCCGTTACCAGTGTCCTGGTTTCTTTTTTCCCATGAGGCGATAGCATCAAGCGTTTCTTGCCGCAAGTTGTGGCTTTTGACGACTTGCCAGCATGGAATGCCGATTACAACCACTTCTATCAGAAATATCGATACCGAGAACCTTGCTTTAGGTGAGATCTGGGTCAAAACTTTGTAATCAGGACGCTTACCATTGAGGAGGGATGAAGTATTTATTAACGGGTGCCATCGCTGGTGCATACAATCCGACAAGCCACATCGGGGATGCAGGTAGTCTAATTTCATGAGCTTATGGTCTTGGGAATCAGAGGACTGATTGTCTTACCCCGCTAAACAACAAAGAATGGTTTGAATACGCCAGCCATGAGTATCATGAATGCCGCGAGCCTTCCAAAGTATGTATGGCGCATATATCCATGCCCAGAAAAATTGCCATACGATGGATAGCCACCTAAGGAGAATGAGCTTCGCAGGAAAAATTGGTGGGTTCTGGGTTTAAACATACCATTCCCAACCTTGGTCGCACTGCATCCTTTGCTCCAATGCGGTCCCTTTCAAAGTAACGTTGAAGAATCCATAGCCCGGATGAAACCTTTTGGATCCGAAATAGACGAACAGAGTAAGTGCAAACTGCGCGTATTAGCTACGTAAATTAATATACATTGGGTTGGCTTACTTGAATCACAAGTCCAACCGCAATGAATATGGTCATTCGAGTGATTTTATCTGCACTCCACAACCTCCGAGTAACCTGCTTCCACCGACTTGACGTTGGGTCAACCGAGGGCGTCTTTTCTCGGATGATCCTGTCGTCAAGACTGCTGAGGTGGGCAAACTTTCGTTGCTGGCTGGCAACATGAAGGAACTGGCTGTTGGCCGCTTGCAACAATGCAATACCACAAGGCAAGTAAATGCTCATGAGCCAAAACTCTGCTGTGCAGGGAAGAAAGGGCATAATGACATAACCGAGCATAACAAGAAATGCGTAGACATGGAGGAGAGATACGGCCGCAAAGACTAAGGGTAACCTTCGTAGCTGAAGAGAAGGAAGTTGTCGGTGATAAAATAGGAAGAGGATGCCGCTGGCAAGCAAAACGGTCCATCCGACTGCGAGGCCAATCCAGGTTCTTCCCATAGTATCGAGGTTGGGTTTGGGTTCCATGATGCGATATTAGCCTCGCAGGATGCGAGGAATTGCGCTTAGGTTGTTTGTCGGAAGGGAATGAAGGCCGAAGGTGAGGTCGTGCAAGATCGCACAGTTACTTATATCAAGTATCCAAAAGCAAGTGCCGTGTGTCAAGATCGACCACCACGCGGTCGATGCCAATGCTTGCGCGTGGGGACCAAAGGAGCAAACTGGGAATACTGGAGGAAAGCGGAACATACTGAAGGCTTATTGGTAAATCCAATGATCTATGACGCCCAGTACATTCGTTCCGCGTGTGCCGTGCATACAAAATGGGCCCCTCAAACTCTATCAGACTGTCTCTAGTACCTAACCAGCATTTTTGGGGAGGGGGAGCCGAAGCTAAGTGCAGATGATTGGCTATTTGGCAACATGCGGCAGCTCGGACGAGGATCGCCATGTAAGATCTGTTAGGCTAACTTTGTTTTGCTGTTCAACAGATCTTCGGGTCACACGAGGCCCCTGGTACCTTACATTGACAATTAGCCAAGGTATTGTTTGATGCGAATCCGATGGTCTTCAGATCAATCTCAGTGGTGTTCGGCGACCTGTAAGAAAAGATGGGTCGTGGTCGCCTGCAGGAGATTACTGATCAAGCTGAAAGGACAGCAACAATGAGCGTCTTCGTCCGTTCTTGCAGGACGGCGCAAACTCCGGAGAGATGCAAGAACGTTGAATTGAGCACATGGAATTCAAAGATCGACCTCGTAACGCGGGTTCATCATTGGATGGCTCATTTGTGCGTCGTAGGCCGGTGGTGCTGGTGTGGCCAGGCTTCAGCCTTTATCGTGAACCATGGATCTGACAGCCAGCCACTTCCCCTGTCAATCTTGGGGCTAGAGGCCGCCATGTGGGGTTTTTCGCGATTGGTGCTGGACCTGCATGATAGCGCGATCGTGGAGTGGCCGTGGACTCGTGGAGGTGTTTCGGTGGCCGAAGTTAGATAGATCTTCATCAGGTCTGCATTGCGGCAATACGAAGGGGTTGGGATGAATGGCGCATCGTTGATAAATCGCTTGATTCCCAAAACCAGTACTTTCGAGAAATCTCCGGTCGCGGTTAATCTGCGGGCTCCTGACGTCGGCTTCTGGACTGAAGGGAAAGAAACCACAGTTCGAGAGGCCAACAAACTTCACGTTCCGTCTCGCTCGGAGGAGACTCCAGGAAAGCAGGGAGTCTTCTGGGGAAAAAGTAAGGTGTGGCAGCGTCAGACCAAGGCGGTGGCTGATGGACCGGCCGTTTCTGAACTGTGGAATACGATCGGAATTTCCGGGTACTTCGGAAGCATGAAGATGGCGGATGCTGGGTCGATGGACGGCAATGGAGATGGGAACTTAAATTGCGGTCTCGACCATAGATATGCTCCAACGAAGTAAGATCTGTTCGAGTCATGTTCGTGATGGAAGACACGAAAATTGGGCGTACCTAAGAGTTGAGCATGTTCAAGCACGGTTTACTAAGCTTGGATCTAGAACTATGCCCTTCTGAGCTAGGCTTGCGATTTCCTGCTTCCTGTATTATGTTCTCCGACGCCTTGGAATACTCTGTGCTATTGATACATGATTCTGCATTGGAAGTCAACTGATGAGTCGGGATTTACTGACATGCTGCTGGAGGTTTCCTTCCCCCAAAGTTCCACAAAGTCATCACAAGGGGATTCGGCCACCCTGAGCGAATCAGTGCTGATGCCCTTATCTAGTAACTACTCCAAAGAATGCCTGGACAGGTAGTGATACGAGAACAACCTCTCACATATCCAAAACCATCTCGCAAATGACGCGTCCTGGCTGCGCCCCGGAAGGATTGTTTGGTGTTTTAGCGAGGCGTACTCACAGCCTCATTAGGAACAACAGCAATGGAACCCCACCTAGCTGAGAATCTTTACTTTAACCACACCCATCCCGCAATCAAGTAGTTCTTCCCCGCAAAGATCTAGTGTTTTCGTGACATACCATCATCTGCTTGTCTTCCGAGTCGAAATAGCATACCCTGTTGACAATGAGAGATCCGACGATCGATTACCGCCATCATGGTACGTACCCTCGTCCAGGTATCGTAATTGATCGCTAACGTCTTCGCAGATGGTGGTGGCTCTCCGCAGACCGATAACGATGTCCCTCCACAATATCAGAACGAATCTATTCTGAGTAGCGATGACTCGCACCATGTTACTCCACCGGCATCACCACCGGCTTATCAGAGCACTCCTATCGCCGCGCAATACTACAGTACAGACGTCAAGAGAAGGCCATTGCCGGCCACTGGTTCAGCCCCCGACATTGTATCTGAAGTGAATGCTACGGCAGAGGCTGCAACAAGCAGTACCCCAAACGCAATACCTGATGAAGGCCCTTCGACTCCTCCTTCTGGCCTGAGCTCTGTAAGCTGCAGCCTGATACCCGAGAAGCCAGCTATGTTCGAGGTCAAGAAGCACGACGTTAAGCTTTCCGGACTAGCAGCCACAGTACTGCTGAAGGAACAGATTTTAAAAGCCAAGGACCTGGAAGTGTGAGTTTCAAAGCTGTATGCCATGATGTACATACAGCAAATTGCTGAAAATTACCCAGACTCCCACATTTGCAGTATGAAGCCGAGAGAGACCCTACAGACCCATTATCGGGAGTATTGCTAGCAACGTATGACACGGTCGAGCAGATCGCTTACGGCGTGGCTGAAGGACCCATCACAGCTGCGACCTCCAAAAATCCAGTCAAAGGGATTGCAGTTGGGGCCGGGAAGGGGCTTGGACGGATCATAGGTACGAGCCTCAAGGCTCCGATGAGCATTAGCTATGGCATTACTCGAGGGTTTCATAATACACCTAAGCTGTACGGCGATGAGGTTAGAGACGTTGGGAAGGTTACGGATATTGCGACGGGTTTGACGGCAGCTGCGAAGGTAAGATTCTTCTTCGTATCAAAGGGTTTTAATATATGCCTGACATCGAGTAGGGTTTTGGTTGTGGTTTATACGATGGCATCTCCGGACTTTTTGTACAGCCCTACAAAGGAGCTGAAAAGGAAGGTGGTGTTGGCTTCATCAAAGGCGTTGGTAAGGGTCTTGGTGGAGTGGTATGCAAGCCTGCTGCAGGTAAGTCGGAAGATCCCTTCAATTATGTGATAATATCACTCACTGATCAATTTAGGGGCTGTCGGCATTGTAGGATATACATTCAGGGGCGTGTACAAAGAAATTCGAGGGGAAGCGGATGCGCAGTCAGCCAAATCCCTTGCCGCAGTCCTTCTTTCATTGGGCGAAGAAGAGTGGAGTCGATCAACGAATGTGGAACGTCTTGAAATTGTTACGAAGTGGTACAGGATCAGGTCCCGTCAGTAATTCGTTGAAGAGAGTAAAGAACAGTTTCTAATAACTTGATGAGCTCCTTTTCTCCAAGTGTGTAAAGATGTTTCGGCGGGAACGGCGACGACCAGTTCGTGGGGCCATAGGGCTTGCTCATTCGTGAGTGGTCGACGACAATCTCTGGGATTGGGAGATGTGGGTCGACGTATATGGAATTCTGGGATAACAAAAACCACCGCCGGTGTTGGGCAAGTGTAAGCTGCGACCTGAGGTGGCATGCTGGTTCCGCAGCTGTTCTTATGAGTCGCTATTGCTAGAGATTGCGCTGTCCTCACTTGCCTCACCCTCTTAATCGTAAGTTGCTTATCCTACCCAAGAGCTGTCACTATCTTCATCAATCTAGCCTCACATTGTTTTTCTGCTGCTTTGGCGAAACCATCACATTAGCAACCTCAATTACCGTCGTCTGAATCATTGTCTCTTCAATCCCACGCTTTAATGGACAACCACCCCATTCCCAGCAAAACTCAGGACCAGCCAACCTCAGAGACTGGCGCCGGTCACCAGTGGAAGGGTGCCACGAAAGGGATCAACAAGCCCCTTCTCAGTACCCGCAAGACGGTTCACATAACAGCGATAAATAACCTGTCTTGTCGAGCAGCGAAGCTGTTCCTTCTCAAAGCACCATGCCGGGTTCCAGGCCGGGAGAAGATATATCTTCAACGATGAGTGGTGAAGGGGAGAACCGATCGGCATCGCCAAACAGAAGAATCCTCACAGAGGACCCCCGCCGCCAACTAGAGAGCGATCACCTTATCTACTACATATAGGCCATGCAGGTTCTTGGACAGAGGGTGCATCGTTGCACAGGTAACCGAATAGTTCGGGTCGAAGGGCTGTGTGATCGGTGAGTGCAGTGTGCTGGTTCGTGAGGCAGATGAAGAGTCGATGAGTTTCATGTCAGAACCAGGGACTGACAATGACGATTCTGCCCAAAAATGATGATGACTGATAGCATTTCAATCGAGGACACGTGGGGTTGGTGATATTGCGATGGAAGGATTTCGTTGACTCGGATCGGAAAGTTGTTTCTTCCGGACGAAAACTGATCACGTGGTCGACAAGTCCTTCCTAAAAGGCTTCGTTTATGAACAATTCAAATGGGAGAGGTGTAGAGCCGAACAAGATTCATCTTTGGTGAGCTTTGGTGCATGCTGGCTACTCTTTTCACGTGGGCTAGAGCATTATGGGATGCAAGTAAACAATGTTCAATTTGGATGATTAGATATCCTTGACGCCACGAAGTCCTTCATCACTTCGATTTTATATAGGGCTTATGTACGTCGTAACTTCTCACTCGGTGGAGCGGGAACACCTAAGTTTTCAACATTTCTAAACCCTATGGCGTTATTTTGGCTTATTCCTGAACCCACCCGGTCAGTCAAGCCAGAAAATCTTGGTGTATAAGACTGTAGCACACGACCAAGGGCGCTAACCTGGTCAAAACAACCTATTACACGATTTTTGTCTCGTCATCAAGAAGACTTGCAGATACGGTCGGTACCATGCTTTGAGATATTGTAGGCATGTGTTAGATCTCAGACTCTTTAGCTAAGGTTTGCTCAACGCGCGATGAGAAAGGACCTCGTGTAGGAGCGGATAGTGCTCGGTACACCGCTAATTTGGCGTAAAATGCAGAGAGTCTTAACACGAGCGAACTTTATAAGCTCCTTTTGCTATGGTGAAACTCGCCCAAGAAACGTGTCCTCGGCACATGGAAAACTACCCCCCGTGTAGCCCGCGGATTCTTCAAGATGGTCATCCTAAGCTGCCTTCGAGGTCTGTTCATATCGTTATTGTCTCTTTCATTGCTTTTTGGCTTCGTTTCCGGGGATGCGGTCGATGATCTTGCGGCCACTGCTTTGGTCAACGTCTACAAGATCTTGAATGGCTCGGTGTCTGATGGAGCCTCTCGCACTTCCTGTATCAAGGGTACCTTTATTTATCGAAGGGAATTGTAGGTCCAAAGTAGTCCTATGGCTTATAGGACGTTGACATACGATGTGGTGGCAACCTTACCACTGACGAAAGAGCCGCGTACATCAAGGCTGTGCTTTGCTTACAGCCCAAGCCGTCCAAGCTCTCTGCGAGCATCGCACCGGGAGCAAAATCTCGTTACGATGATTTCGTTATACATCAATCAAACCACGTTGATACATGGAACAGTAAGAGACCAATCAAGGCTATGACGAAACTCTGCTGAAAATATTCCGGGCCAACTTTCTCTCCTGGCACAGGTATTTTACTTGGGCTTATGAGAGAGCTTTCTAGATGAGTGTGGTTATGCAGGATACCAGCCATACTGGAACTGGGCGAAATATGTAGATATTCGCAACTCCCCAATTTTCAATGGAGATGGGTACAGTATGGGTGGTAATGGTGAGAACGTAGCGCTGGAATGGCAAATGTGGTTGTACCAGCCGAAAATGGCGGAGGATGCGTGTCGACAGGCTCATTTAAAAAGTGAGTATCCACAAACTCTTTCGTACAAAGCCATGTTTGCTGAAATCCATTAGCATGAGCATAAATTTAGGACCAATGGCAATAAGCATCGATGTAAAGATCAAAGCCAATCCGAACTCAAATGGTCTGGGTTACAACCCACGTTGCCTCCGGCGGGATTTGACAGATTATTTCACCAAACTTGTCTTCGCGTTCAGGATATTCAAAACTTGATCACGTAGCTAACAAATATTGGAGACTTTCGAAGTAAAATGCAGACTGACACCACGTCTGGTATGTCCTTTCTTTTCAACCAGAGTTTATACGATCGGCAAGTCTTCGGATTTGAGGCTGACTTGTAAATGGTTTGCCGTGCACAGTGCAGGGCATTTTACGATCTGGGGAGATGCGGGCGGTGATTTGTACGTCTCTCCTGGGGATCCAGTCTTCTGGCTCCATCATGGTAATGATTATTTCGCTCTTTATCTCGCATTTCTAACCAGATTAACAGGTATGATCGACCGAGCCTGGTGGATATGGCAGAACCAGAATCCTTCCACTAGGGTGCAGACTATCGCCGGATCGACCTCGATGTTCGGTGAGAAGCAGGGTACATTGAATGACATTGTATATCTCGGAGTTGTTGCATCGGCATTCAAGATTAAAGATCTCGTGAGCTCAACCGGAGGACCGTTTTGCTACGCCTATCAGTAAATGCAGTAGTGGATTTAGTACGACAAAGAGATGTTAGTAGGTGGTGCAAAGTGGGAAAGTGCCAATAGGCGCCCAAATTGAAAGATATTAGAGACTTTATGGGTTTGATGAATTCAATAAACCACTCCAGGGTGTAGCGCACGCATATGAACCACAGCGCGCGCTTGACGTGACTGTTGGTCACACCAATTGAACTGGCCATGACCACCCTTCTAACAGCTAGGTCAAATTGCTCGTGTAGCTGAACAAGAAGGCAACCTTGCTTAAGTATGTGCAACCTTCTTTTATGTTAGGACCGCAACAGAGCAAAGCCTTCAAAGACGTTGACTCGTCTTATTCACGAGAGAGAGAAATCCAATCACTATTTCTGGCATAGCCAAGACCCAAGAAACTCGCCACTGCGGGGCCCCGCATTTAGATACTACCGAGAAGCAGATCACGATCAACCTGCGCTGCAGTTGCCTCCCCGGCTGTCCAGTAAGAGATTCGAGATCCTCTTCATATGGGGTAGTTGGAGCATCCATTAGCATTGCGATTGTGTTCAAGCCCTGATATTAACCGAACAAATAGCCACATTGGTCGCAAGGATTGCGGCCTTGGCGTACTATGTTCGCAACGGCTTGGTGAGATGAAAATTGGAACGTTGAAGTTCTCAATTGGTTGAAGAATTCCCAGCGCAAAAACGTCGATGGGTGTTCCCCATACTTTGCTCTTTCGTCATTTTAGTCCACGTGCAGCCGATGTTGTGGCCAAGCCGAATGTTACATCGGAGAGAGTGAGGCCATACATGACTAACAAGCGCGTGGCACTGTCCACAAACCAGTATTAGTTAGATGAGGAAGCAATTTCTCGACTTTTGGGGTGAATCTATTAAGAGCCGATGGCCGAAGGACCTGATGGCGTTTCCCTCGTGTGATGAAAAGTCGCAGAGTGCTCGAGCTAGCCTGGTGGCGTGATCGGGGGAGAACAGGCGCCTTTGTACAACTTAAGATCGATAGGATATGGACTACAATACTAGTCTTCAGGTTATGCAAGATGAAATGGTGACAGTGAGACTCTCGTAGAGATAGCAAGTAAGATAAAGGAGAAGTTGGATTAAGCTTGTCGGCTTCTTGCGGTCCGGGCTGCTTAGTCACACCCTTTCGGTTCAACCCCATCTCGAGACTTACCGTCTCCTTTGACTGAGCAACACCAATCCCAGCATCTGATACCCGATCAAAACCCCAATGTACTCCAACATCCCAGCACCATGGAGATTCTGGAAAGAATCTTAATAGTCTCTTTCCTTTTCGCCGTTAGGGCGCGCTTCGATATGCCGGAACCCCGTACAACGGCCGTCTAAACAATCTACTCCACGCGTGCTTGTCACCTGCCAGGATGCAGAACTGGATAGAAGCAATTACCAAGGCTCAGTGGCAACATACTGGGTACACCTAAACAATTGCTCTGAAATAAGCTCGCCGAGTAAGACGCTTGCTTGAGCTCACAAACAGAACACCCATTCAAGATGCCACGAGGACTGTGCTTTAACCGCTGGACCGTCTGGGGAATCATGTCGTACAACCAGTCATCTCGAACGTATTAGAGACCGTAACTAATTGCGTCAGGCATCACGACCAGGGACTACCTCGTCTCTTGCCCCGCAATTGAGAGACATATCGGCATTCCTTTTTTCTCAGTCAAATGCCAAATAGAATGGTCATTAAGGTCCTAGACTAGGATTGGTCTGGGCACTTAGAGAGGCGCAGACCATTCGCAGTATCAACGAGGTTTTTGGTCAGACAACCTCCAAGTTTGCGCGGCTTCCGGCTAAAGTCTTAGTCGAAAGATTTAAAAACTTCTTGCGGTAACAGATCTTAAGATCTTTCTTGTGGGTTGAACGTTTGTCGAATTTTTCCCGTGTCAGAGACTGTCTTCACTGTCAACATGGTCAAGGTCTACAGTGCTCTCACCGCATTAGTGGTTGGCTTCCTCGCCAGCTCGGTTATTGCTCACCCGGGAGAGAACCCAGCGGACGACTTTGCTCAGCGCGAAGCATATTTGGCAACGCAAGACAGGCGAGACGTTGGCCACTGCAATGCAGAGGAGGTCAAAGATGGGCGCCACGAAACAAACATCCAAAGGCGAGCAAACATGATTGCTGCTCTCCGTCGTGAAGCGGATCTCGACCATGGTGAGGTGGATCATCTCCGTCAGATAAGATTTACACTGACGTGATGAATTAGAGCCATTGCTCAGTGCTCGAGATATCAAAGGGGTTTTGGGCAAGAACCACAAATCCAGCCAGCCATACAATCCTAGCACCCCAGAGGCCACTATCTTTGCCTCAAATTCCACATGCCTTCTGTCTCCAGAGATTTATGAAGGCCCTTACTGTAAGGTTTCCTTGGTGTGTTTGAAGGATGAACCATCGGAGCTGATTCTTCTAGACGTCACTGGTGAAGTATACCGGCCAAATGTCACCGAGCATGAAGTGGGGGTCAAGAATACATTGGAGCTTCAGATCGTCGATAAGTCTACGTGCAAGCCAATCCCAGGAGCTTTTGTTGAAATCTGGTCTTGTAATTCGACTGTAAGCCAATCTGGCCTTCATTAATCTTCGTTTCTAACACACGTGCAGGGTGTTTACGGTGGTATTGTTTCCAGTGACAATGGTAACGGCAACGATCAAACCAATATTAACAACACCGCTCTTCGTGGTGTTCAAAAGACTGACGCACAAGGTGTTGTCACATTCAACACAATTGTACCTGGCCACTATGCCGGCCGCGCAAACCATATCCACGGTATGTCTAATAACTTTCTCTCAGAGTTCCTAATACTCGACGTTATTTTCACATCCTGCCCATACTAATTACATCTAGTTGTTGTGCACATCGGTGCCACGCTACTCCCCAACAATACTCTCTCTGGCGGTACGCTCTCGCACATTGGGCAAACGTATTTCGATCAGTCTTTCCTGGATGCGGTCGAGAAGACTGCCCCGTACAGTACCAATAAAATTGCCAAGACTCCAAACAGCGGTGACTCGTGGATGACTCAAGGTGCAAACGGCGACGATCCAGTCTGGAATTATGTCCTCCTCGGCAATACTGTAGGGCAAGGAATATTTAGCTGGATGACAATGGGCGTTGACGTGACAGCACACCGAACAATCAGCCATGCCTCCGAGTATGGCGCAAATGGTGGTGTCAAGAACCCGAACGGAGGTAAGTGTTTACCCAAGTTTCTATCATATGGGTTCTGCTAATGGCATTCACGCAGGTGGTTTCCCTGGTTTCCCTGGTGGTTTCCCTGGCGGCTTCCCTGGCGGCTTCCCGGGATTCGGTACCCCTCCAACGACCACCACTCGTCGTGCTATGGAATGAAGGGTCGTGAAGGGCAGGAATGATGATAGTGAATATTAGAATGGATGGGCTTTGGGGATCAAACTAGTTCCTTTCTTTCCTGTACACAACCACTTGACATGATCTATCTATTCTGCATTGAATTCGATGTTGCGAATTGTGATTCAGTAAAATAAATGTAGGAGTTCAATAGGGAATGATTAATCCCGAACGATCTATGTCCTTGCGCATCTTCGTGTAACGCAAAGATAAAGATTCACACACAGGAGGCTTCAGATGATAGCCTCACTTTTCCAACTTCACATAATGATGGAGGAAACTTATTACGCCACATCCAAGTGTGCAGGCCGATGCTTCGAATAACTCTTACAACAAGCTATACCTAATTAATAAAGTCACGAATGCTATGTAGTCACTAAGTTAAGTCTTTTACTCTTTGCAAGCTCATACACCAGACGTAAAAAAATGCGGTCTTCCGATTGGTGGAATCATTATTCCAGCATCCTCCTACTTGGGTCCATATCGTGCATCCAAACCCCCCTACCCAATCAATCTTATCTAAGAGATCAATGAGATCTGATGAATTCCGACATTCTTTTGCCGCTCTTTTGGTAGTTCCATGCTCCAGGTTATGGGGATCGGTCTCAGTGCGTATCTTGCAGGACGATGAATGACGGGACGGGATCCTTGGGTACATCAAACATTTCAAGCTTTTAGACTTTTTGAAATTGCGAGGGTTAAACTTGGCGTAGAGCACGTATGAGGCTAGGTGTTAGGTAAACTCCCAGTTTTAGACTTATTGAGATGAATCGACTTTCCGATTTACTAAAGTGGGCGTATGCTCCTTATCAGGATATGCATATCAAAGGACTAGTCTACCAAAGGCTTCCCACTGTAAATACCTAACTAGTCGTCCGCTTCCATGGGCTCCCGAATTCCTCGTCGTGCTCTTGAATTGCTCGAACATCTAGGGGTCATCGTCAGCCAAAGAGCATTGAACGACGTCGAAAGTGAGTTGACGCAGTGTGAATCTCCTGTACGTCAAAGCTTAGAGGTACCTTGCTAATCCACATTCCGACCTATGTGGATGGGGAGCCTCCTTAGATCCCCGCAAGATTCCGATTCTAATTCTTCCCCCTTGCATTCCCTTATCGTATTCAATCTTACAACTTATGTTGACACTCCAATCACCTAGCAATAAAGTTTCACGGGTCTTGCGGCTCTCGCGCGCCAGATTCCTCTTTTATAAGCTGGCGTTGGGAACTTTCAATGACCACTTGGTCTATGAACCATGCAGGTAGTTGGGTGGTTCCATGATCCGAATGAAGTGGGTCGTTCTTGTAGAATGCCGAGACAGCTTGGTTCACTCCGTCCATATCCATGGTGATCGGTGCACAGAGATCGAAGTCCAAAACCCACAGTTGTATTTCGTTTGGCGTGCCGTCTTCGCAATTGGGATTTGGACCTTCCCCAGCAACTGTGCATCCCATAACTTCAGATCGAGTCGATGAGTCCTTCTCTCTTTGCTCCAGCTTATGAAATATTGCGCTCGTTTTCATTTGTCCAATGACAATTTCAACATCGTTCCCATCTATCTCGGCCTCCCAATGCATCATTGCTAGCGCATCCGCCATGCCTAATACGATACTTTCAACATCAAGCCCGATTTGCTCCACCTGATCCATTCACAGAGGGACGTTCCTCAAGGAAAAGAAAAGAGAACTAGGTTGCTTCACTCGCCGTTTTGACAAGTACAGCCGTCCTAGGCAATCACGGTTCTCCTGGCTGGTCCGAGCAGTCTCTTTCCCTCTTTCGGGACAATATCGATCGATGATCTGCAGTCGAAGATCTTCTGGAACTGGCGGTATACGTTTGGAGCACATGATGTTGCAGGCTAACGCGCCTTTGAGGGGAAATCCTGAGAGATGTTCGTCCCACCATTCCTGATCCTGGGCGTTGGTGTACCAGTAGTAGCATAGTACGAGGAAGTTGAGGGGTCCAATATTCTCCAATCGTTTCATGGCACCGACCAAACGAGTCTGCATCTTGTATTCGTTCCATGATTATCTCAATGTCCCACGTCTTCTCGTTTGACGACATAGGGAGTGCCAGCTTGCTCCCAGACGGTCCCACAGTTCCCGGCGCCTATTCTTCGAAACGAGGACGTACTTTTCTTTTTCACATTCCTACAATCAAGGTGTGACTTTTGATGGGGTTCGTTTTGTGAACTTAAAAAGACTGCAGTGAGTCATCAGTAAGGAAAGTCCGGGTCGCTTATAAGGTAGGTAAGAGGTCTAAGATTACTTAAGGTATTTTCTCATGGCTTTGCACGGTATTCTCTCTGGCTCGAAACATACGTCGCAAAACTTCAATGTCTATCGGTATCCTAAAAGGGCTAGAGTGGGTATGCATAAGCTGCGCCACTGCCTTGCTCAGCCTCATACGGACGATCATCTATCCCAGCACCTACGTCTCTGAGCTGTGCGACAAAATGACAGCCTTTCCCTCAACCACTACTCCGGTCAACATTTGACATACTGCAGCATAAAATGCCATGTCTGTCGGCTTTGGCTTCTCCGTTGGAGATTTTCTAGCCGCCCTCAAGCTTGTCGGAACGGTGATCGATTCCTTGCGCGAAAGCGGGACCTCAGGCACCCAGTATCGTGAACTGATTCACGAACTATACACCCTCGAGTCTGCCCTCCTCCGAGTCAAACGAGTCGAGCTCGACGAGTCCCAGAATGCAGAGCGAATCGCACTTCGGCAAGCAGCAGCGCAGTGTCAGCGAACGATCGATGTCTTCTGGCAAAAGATACAGACGTATCAACCACACCTGAGATCGGGAGGGTCAGGGTCAAGGTTGAAGGATGGATGGATGAAAATAAAATGGGCAGTTTGCAAGAAAGACGATGTGGACAGGTTTAAGGCAGACCTAAGAGCTCAGACTAGCTCGATTGAGGTGCTGCTATTAACCGTCCAAATGGATAGTAGTTCTCTGCATGCTCGAAGACAGGATACTCAGCATAAGAGTCTAGCGACAAAGCTTCAGTCCGTGTCGGGTCAGTGGATGGCCAAACTTGCTTCGATTACAGATAGCATCGCAACGTGCGTCGAACACGGAAAACGGCTTCTCGAATCTACAACGCAAATAGTTAGAACCAACATCGCAGTCTTCCAAGTCATGATGGATATTCAAAAATTCATAACGCGTATTCCGGCTCAAGTTGATCGGCAGCAACCTGTGTATCTCATCGACGCATTTGGAAAAGCCTCACCATTTCACCTTGAATTCGTCAGATCTGCAGAAGCCCTCACGGCAGTATTGAAAGTCAACTTTAGAGCGTCTAAAGTTGGCCCAGAAAAGATAGACAGGGGAGAATTTGTGCTCGAAGAAACAGCAACCCAAAAATTGATCAACCTTGACCGCGAATGGGACGAATGTTTCTTTCCTGGACAACGAATTGCCATGAGCATGACATTTGAGGCCAATTCATCCATGTCCAAATCCACCTGCCCGAAATGTGGAACTGGGGCCTTGCAAACGCCAGATGTCGAAATCGAATGGTATGAATATTTCTTACCTGCCCATTCTCTATACCGCATCATCTAAAAGTGCGCTCGACGCTTACTAATGTCCCATAGCGAGAAGTGCGGTATGATATATCGTAGGATAGAAGAGGAGTTGCCTTCCTTTATACCGCCATCAATGCCACTCGCGACAACTCCTGAAACAGTCCCAGAACGGCCGCGGTTACCGTCAGTGTCCTTGAAGTCCACGTCTAGGCGCATTGAAAAGCGCAAGCTTCCTGCCGACTTCGATGAAATTGGTAGGTTCCGTCGAGTGCGTATCATTGATTTTAAGTTTGCAGTGTCGGATGACGACGATCCTGCGCCTGACCCAGGCATCCATGTAATTGCAAAACGTGCGAGTAGTCGACCTGAACTAAACGTTCCGGATCCAATTATCCGCATGCTTGCGCAACGTGCGGGAGCAGATCCTCATCTCCTAGCTGTAATGAAGGGTGTTGCCACAGGACATGGAAGTCCGACGCAGCTTGCTTCCTTCCAGAGCCATATTAGCGATTTAACAGGCATTATGGATGCGCGAAGCACAGCATCAGACCATACTCTCTGCACGTTGTATCAACTTGTCGATGATCAGTGGAAACGCCAGGAAGATGGGCATTATCAACTTGTCTTGGTTAGCGTGCCACTTCTTAAAACCTGTGGAAGCAACTACTTACACGTACAGGGTCATCCCGAAATTAGGTTCCTCGGTGTGCAAAAGGATTCAACCTTAGCACATAGCATTCCTATACTCAACGAAGGCGTCGATCTCCAGTTCCAGCAAGGTGAGCAGCTTAGACATGCAGCAGTTGATGCTCTCTCACATTCCCCAGGCAACATTCTTATCTGGACAACCCCTGATGGCTTAGACTTTGCGCTGCATTTTGGCGCTGAGAAAGCTTTTCTGGAAATCAAGTGAGTCGTCCTGTTTTCAATTGGTGGAAGTCTGATAAGACTGCATCGCAATACCAAATGTCATTTGTGCTTCATTTAAGCTGACTATTTCTTTAGGGAATATGTTCTGAATCGCACCATTCCACCAAGATTGTGCGGTAGGTCATTCTGGACTCATAGTAATGGAACCTGTCAGTCTTGCAAAACGTCACAACGTGCTTGCGATGGTTCTTGGCCATGCTCGGAATGCATTGCACTCGGGGAGCAAGAGGCATGTCGGTATGGTCAGGCACAAAAAGCGGTAGTCCGCCTACCAGAAGACCCCCAGAACGAGGTTGGCCACCATAGGCGCGGGCCTTGGTCTCAACAGGAAGATAGCTGGTTGCTAGACCTTGTTCGTCGGGACGGACCTTACAATTGGGTTCGGATTTCGCAAAGTATGCAGACTCGATCACCAAAACAGTGTCGCGAACGATATCAACAGAACCTAAAGGCCACTCTGAATCACGGGCCTATCACTCCGGAGGAGGGTAAGCAAATCGAGCGTTTTGTCAAAGTCGCAGGGAAAAGGTGGGCAGACATTGCTCGCCATCTTAGCGGGCGCAGCGAGAACCAAGTCAAGAACTGGTGGTACAGTTCACGGGACCCTGACGAACGGGAGGTTTTAGTATCCGAATCAGACACAGAGGACGAAATAATGGACGATGCGTCTGCTCAAGCATTTTCAGGCCCCACTCAACCGGACAACTTGTTCGCATATAGTAATTACACATCAACGTCCCAGGTGGCGGCCGGACCTCTCAAACAGTACACCCAGCATCATTTGACGTCGCAGAGCACGCAATCACTGATGCGATCTGCGCAGATCCAACAAAACCCGCCGTACACAGCCCCGGCTGCCCTACAGGCTGCCGATAACTTTGATGCTCTTTACAACACCATGTACCACCTCGAACAAAAACCGCCTGCCCTACAGTCTGTCGATAATCTTAGCAACAACGTCGATGCTGCATACACCACGCCGGACCACCTCTTCGACCCCTACAATCCAAAGTTCGATGCAGATCTGACCGCTAGTATGTTCTTTCCGGCTATCATACAGCCTGCCGACAATAGCAGCAACAACATATTCGACCCTTATGATCCAATGCTCGATGCAGATCCATTCGGTCTGTCCGCCAGTATGCTCTTTCCGGCTACCATACAGCCTGCCGACAATAGCAGCAACAACATATTCGACCCTTATGATCCAATGCTCGATGCAGATCCATTCGGTCTGTCTGCCAGTGTGCAATTCCCGACGCAGTTCTCCTTCGACGCGCGACGAGGTAGATTATCAGAAGAATATGCATAAACTTCAGGCGGAAGCCATGCAAGCATAAAGCAAGCTCAGTAAACACAACATAGTTGATGACGGGGCTTGGCCTCAACATGAAGACAGCTGGTTGCTCTACCTTGTTCGTCGAGATGGGGCTTACAAAAAGAACGCATTTCCGAAGGTATTCAGACTCGATCACCAAAAAAAAAGCCTAAACTGCTATCATTAGTACCTAAAGCGAACAAATTATGTGGGGGTCACCCCAGAAGAAGACAACCAAACGCAGCGTTCAGTCACTGGCTGTAAATGATCGGCAGACGTTGCTACTAAGCTGAACGGGTGCGGTGACACCTAAGCCGGGAACTGATGGTACTGTTCACGGGAACTTGACAATCAGTAACCAGTCACATACAGACAACGAATTAGACGATGCGTAGATATCATCAGCCAAGTAGATTGGTAGAAATGGACAACTACAGCCAGCTACGGCCTCGGTATCGGCTGCTATAAGGTTACGATCAAACTTCTAGTACAGGGCTATCGTGGCTAAACGTACGCGTCGCCCGTATTCCCTAACTAGAATGTTGAGTCATAGCATCTAGGCATCGACATTACATATCTTATCAAAACTAGGCTACAGGTCTCGGACGTAACACAATTCCAGCCGACTCACCCTACCAAGAGAGCAGTTTGCCTCACTAAGTGGAAGTTCAAGACAGTTCCCCACCAAAGCAATTCACTACTCGCAGCAATGGCAGTTCCTACCTTCACATCCGCTCCAGAAACCTCCTCAAGTATGTCGCTCAAGCCCACTTACATCATCAGACCCTTAACGAACCCCCAGCCATCTACCCGACTTTCACAAAACGTCTCCCCTCCGGAGATGCGGAGTTCCCCGTCCGTATCATGTGGCAAAACCTCGAATCCGAGAGTTCCTTCAACGGTTTCCAAAAGATGTCCGAGGAACCTATCGAACGCGTCCTGATCGATTTTGCCGAAGCGCTGAAGACAGGCTTGATCGATGAGGTTGTAAGCGTGCAGGCTAGTAGGCACTTGTTTTGCGTTACTGTTGTTTGTGAAAAGGATTGGGAGGAGGTTGAAGAGGCCATTTTCAGAGTGCTGTGAATGAGTGAAGCTTCGAAGAGGGGGGGACGGAATGACGAGGTTGCGTTGACGAATAAGAGAGTGCGAGACGTGAGGTCAGAGCTGCAAATCATTCGTTCACGAAGGTGGTTGTTGCAAGGCTAAGGCATACTGAGTAATGAGAAGTCATATTATCAACAAATTCTATTCATCTTCTATCCCAGTTGCATCCTCCAAGTCAATATATCTTCTCCTTTCCCGAAAAGCTTCTGCAGGAACTGCGGAAAATGCGGAAATAGCCCCGCTCATTCACTGCTTTCACCCTCGCCAACAACGTGAATGCAGCCACTAGACCCATAACCGAAGCGCGCTAGTGCAGATCAGCCTCGCACCTCGAAACGCAGCAACTGCCCTCAGTAATCAACACTTTTTGATGCATTACCGGATTAGGAAGGAGTTTGGATTATGCATGCTTCCCGCGGCCAGGAGTCAAAGTTTGCACCGCCCATGGCTTGGAGATATCTCGCATGCCAATCCGGTTCCCCAATATCCCATCTACTACCAATCATCAGCCCAACAACGCTCGGTCCTCGCCAATGAATGGTGTTGGCCAGCACAGAGAGGCCTTGAGCGCATGCCAGCCCTCTATTTGCTGTCGCAACAGGCGAAGTTGGCATATGAGCCGCCATATCCATATCGGATTCATTCGGCAGGCTCACCAATGCTCTAAAACGAGAAAGTGATTGGTGGCTGTTCGCCTTCGTGTATGCGATGATGCGCCTCGGGCACCGCCGCTACACTCTCTTCTAGAGGCTGGTTGAGTTACTCGGGTGAGCCCATCAAGGTTGTCCTCTTCCTCTCTCCTCCTCTTTCACCTTCTTCACCCATTGTTTCTGGTTCTTATTCTTCCCCATGATTTCCACCGCTGCAATAACTATCCACCATATCAAGAACATAATCCCGAAGGCTACACTCCAACCAATAGCTTCCGTCCCAAACCAAGTGAAGAATTCCAACCCTCTCTTTAACCCTTTGTTTTCTGTCTCCCAAAGCTGCTTGGCTCCTATTATGACCTGCATTGCGGAAAGCGCGACGGATAGTAAGGCGAAGATAAATAACACGGCGGGGAAGAAACGTTCGAAATAAGCGGAGTACCGTGACTCATAGCGATTCCGGTGCCAGCGTCGCAGGATGAAGAGGCTGTAGAAGTTCAGTGGGTCGAGAGGTATGAGACCGTAATGCCATCGCGGGCTCATTGCGCTGTGTGGGAGGGTGAAGAAGCCAGCTATAAATTGCGTAAAGCTCTCGAATGTGATGGAGGGATCGGAAGGAAGGAGATTGTGTTTTCGAGCGATGAGGAAGTCGGACCGGCGCTGGATGAGGACGGAGTACGTCCAAAGGAAACCTAATGCTGTAGCAATCAACTTCTTCCTTTCTTGCTTTTCTTCTTCTGCTGCACCTCCTCCTATACTCTCATCCCCGGTAACGGTATCTAGAAGCCATTCCCAGTATGCGTAGGAGCACAGATATGCGGGAATTGGTTTTATGAATAGCAAATCCTCGGCCCAAATACAATGCATCCCAGGATCCTCTGTCACTTGGATCTTCCTCCCCAGGGTCAATTGCTCGGTCAAGGCTCCAACGTGCGGTGAGGGTTTTGTCCACCATATTTTCGCATCTAATTTGTTCAGCGACGGTGTATCCAAATCTTCCAGGCTGTAGCTCAGGATGCAAGAGGAGTGGAGAGGTGTTCGAGGCGCGTCGGGCAGGGTTTGGTGTTTGCCGGAACTTTGAAGATAACGCGGTTGGAAGGGTGTTTGCGATTGAGATTTCTCGTCGTCAGTGTCGAATTTGGCATACGAAAGATCATGACATAGCTCGTCGCATTTGTCAAAAAGTGGGGTGTTGGTCCAGGTCATGGTTGCGGACGTGGTAGTGCGAGAGATTGGTGAAACCTCGGTGGGTTGGGGACGATTGCTGAAAACTGGCAATTCCATGGCCAAGATTGCATCGTCCATTCTTGCGAAGAACGGGGTTGTTGGAATAGTTCAGAGCCATAAGAGGGTTTTGTGGAGGCGACATGATCGTCCAGGTCAGAAGCATGATAGCACTTGCACACCATACTATTTCAGAGCTAGCTTGATGCTAAGCCACCACCACGACAGATCGACCACATCCTTGACTACCTTGGAATGCATTCACTATCTATAAAAGACCATACTATGGGTTACTTGCGGAAGAGCCTAAAATCCAGATAGGGCCAATGCACGTGGAAGTTGAGCTCTTCGTGGGCTATTCACGTTCAAATGAGTTAAACACCAAATCGAAGACTCACATATATTGAAAATAAAATGCATAAAACTAAGCCGTATTTATAGAAATGGACGAAAGAAGAAGTTCGAGAACAAAAGGATCATCCCGAAGCTGTCTGAAGTAGGGCGCCAGATCCTTTAGAAGGATTGAAGTCGACATTCCCTACGCCTGTACGTAACTGGCAAAAGTTACCTCATTATCATCCATATTCGCGATTCGGTCTGACCATCGAGGCTCCCGCTTTGGTGTCCTGAAATACTATCTCAAGATGATCATCCTGCACACTGATCTTGACGTTCTCTTCGAATATCTCACGCGTGATGATCCCCGCTCCTGTATTATCCAATATCTTCGAAGGGGCGGAATTCATAGCTAGAGCTACGACTTCCGGGGCAGTGTCCCAAGCGTTTGAAGTGTAACCTGTGCATGTTGAATAACCCAGGTGTAGGATCGCAATGAGGCAGTAGACTAAAAGCACCGCCATTGCCGCCTTCTGGGTAATGCCATGGTAGCTGTATGCATAGCCAGTCAAGGTGACGTGAGCAACCAAGGTCGTGACATCTGGTAGCTGGTCAGATGGAATGTCATATGCGTTGCCACCCCATCCCATATAGCGTTCAGGTAGGAACTCATTCATGAACTCGTCGGACCAATCGTAGCCCGGATCCAGGACGTCGCTTCCCTTAGCCGTTCCGGCCATTGGGATGTCGTAGCTCGCCCGAGATATTCCATTCAGTACCATCTGCGTGATAATAGTTTCCACAATTATCTCATTATATGCAGGATCCGGTGAACCCGAAGAGTTCCATAAACCAGCTGTCGTTGCCATTTGTGCGAAAATCGTGGTAGTATTCTCATTTCGCAGCCTAGGGTTCAAGTATTTGGCCCAAGCAGCTGACATATAGATCTTTGTGTAGTCGGTATTGATCGTCCCTGTATCGTGCCAATCCCCAGTGTCACTGTGTGCTATTTTGAACACCATTCTATTCGAGGACATCGAGGCCGGGATGTAACGACTGTCAATTGAACATGAGTAAGTAGCATCCTCTGCATCTTCTGCATCGTTGTTGCTACCAGCAAATGTTGCTACGACTTGAAGGGTGCTATTAGTCTCATTGAGCGACTGTACGTCGTCGAACCAGATCAAATTCGGTTGGCTCCCAGAAGTGAGTGAAGAACGCGCTGCGTTGACAATCGGATCGTCGACGTGAGTAATGTTTGTGCATGAAAGCTTAGGAGAGTCGGAAGCTGATCCCTTTGAAGCAAGGCTTTTCAAATCTGGAAACGAAAGTTGGAGATAATCAGGTTGAGATTGTGTCGAGTTATGGGACCATGTTTGACTTATACACCTCGTAAATACTGCGGGCTGTTGACTTACGACTGTGTAGGTAGCTTCCTGCCGAGACCGGAATCGTTTCTCCGGCTGGTAATTGGCAGCAGCATACATGTACCAATGCCCAATTTCGACAATGCTGTCAGCGATTGCCACAATGGGCACCGTTGCCATGGTGTACGCGTTTGTCAGAGCCGGCCGTAAGGAGTCTACATCTGTCCTTCTAACAAGGTTCCGACAGCCCTTTGAGAGAATTTCCCGTCCAGTAGGATTTCTAAAGGAACATAATCCGCTGGTTTGAGCGTCCGGAGATAGGAGCAATACCCTTTATCAATGATCTCCCATCCACCATGAGGGCACGAGAGATCACCAGTATCTTGGTCGCAATGTGCTAGGTTGTCTGAGCTATTCAAAGCTGTCGGAAATAGCTCGTGAGGCGTTGCATTGATGTAGTAAGTTGTTCCGCCTGCGGGCCAATCAATTAAGGCCGGCCTCATAAGCTGAGCAGTGGAAGGACCGACGGAGACTCCAAGAAGGGTACATAAAACCAAAATGCCAATGAGTGTCCATTTCTTGTGTTTCCGAGTCCATTGGTAGTGTATCGTTCCGAGAAACTCCTGAGACCACAGAAAGCTGAGATCACTAAACTCAAGCCCGGCGAAGAGCGCACCGAAGGGCAGGCCTTCCCCAAACGTAACTTCACGGCGGATATAAGTAAAGAGAGCTGCAGTGATGGATGCTAACATCAGCAATTCATGAATTTTGGCCGCAAATTGTAAAGCTGCCAATTTCTGCGTATCTTCTCCGACATGACCCGTGAGTTCACCACCGATGTAAAACTGATGCCAATTGATATAGACCAGGCCGATGGCGGCTCCAACAGGAACGATGTGAATGATATTTCGAAGAAGCGCGTGGACTTTAGAGTGGTAGATTGCGACCTTCAGAGGCTCCTTTGGTATCTCTTTCGGTATCTCCTTTTTGCGTTGACCGCGGCAACAACAGCACCAGCACCAGCACCAATACAACAAAGAGATGGGACCATACAGCCGGAGGGTTCTGATGGCTGTTTGTAGATAAGGGATTATCCAGTTATATAGTCTCGTTCCGATGGACCTTTGAGAGGATTCGGTGGAGCATCCCTCTGTGGGAATCTCACGCTTAAACTCATGCTCTGGGTGTTTGATTAGGCTGCTAAGTGATTAGAACATGTGGAATGATACGAGCTGACAGCAGCATTTTTCATCCGAATAAGGCCGGGAAGACAATACTTACTTGACGTTGTCGGAATGCCTTCCATTACTAGACACTGAACCCCATGATTGTCGAGCCTCAGAAGGTACGCAATTCTCTTTAGTGACGTAACGACTACATGCGAACGAAGGGTTTGCAGGCCGCCCGGAGAAAAGCCCATCTCCAGATGTCGGTACGAGCCTTCGAGAGAGCTTTGGAGGACGTGTAACTTCAGGGGTGATGGGGCTTGCCATGAATCACTAAGTTAAATGAGATTTTCTGCGACTGGCGATTTATCGATATGAAAAAGTTTATCGACATAAAAGGGAGTCCGAGGTTGATCGTACATATATCAGCAATTTTAAGCCCCTTGTATCTCGTCGAGAGAAAGTAGTCGTGCCATTCTTGCTATGGTACACGAAGTGGCAATGATGTGCATGAAAGCTAACTTTAGACGCTGTCGTGATGACCAGAACTGGCGGAGCCTATACTAGTAAAAGATTAATGAGGCAGTGAAGAACTAGGGACCTCATTGGAGTTATATCGTGGTGGATTGACTGGCGACAGCTAAACATAGATAGCCTTGTTCCCTCTGGTATCTCGAGTATGAAACGTACTAAATCAAAATCGTCAAACGCATATCGGTTCAGATGGACAAACGAGGCTCCAGTGACTTACACCCTTACTTTAATTCCCGTCTTAGTAAAACGTAGGTCTGCGAAACCTTAGTTAATCTGAACTCTTACGTGTCAATCATCACACTGTAGCTTTCGACGCTTCTTGCTAAATCACCACTTTGACCACCATTTCTTAAACACCAAGCCATGGTGTCGTGTTGGGTGCTGGGGGGGAACACTTTTGAGAGACTTGTGGACAAGGTATGCGTGGAAGAGGAATGAGAATGCAACCAGCTGGAGGTGTCGTATGGGAACAATGACTGGTTCATCATAGATCGTGCTAGCAGGAAACTTAAGCCCCATATGCAAGCGTCCTAGCCTTCAGACTATCGATTTTGGGAAACGTATACAGTTGCTTAATATAGGACGAGAGAGATCACAAGCACCACGGCGATGATCCGAGGTTGCTGGTTTGGAAACCCATCCTCATCTCATCCCTGACAATCTTGCGAAAGTAGTGCATTATGTTTGTCTGATTCCTTACAATTTCCAGCTGAGCTTCTATGGTACGGTTTCAAAGTTGATGGATTACTCACAACTGACTATACTAGTTCAAGGCGATTGTAAGTTACGTCTAGCCGACGAAATATACGGAGTACAGACATTAGCGGCTTTTGGAGAGCGATAATCAGGCGAAAGCCATGACCTACGAAATCATAAGCAGGTTTTGGGCATTCAACGGGTCGCGCAGCGGTGAACAAACATTGATGAATTGCTGTTACAACGAGCTGTTGTGTGATTTGGCGTTGTGGTCTTCGATGTTTCAGGCCACGGAAATAGCTCACAGCTCCGCAACCTTGGGAGCCGACATTTCACCGGACACGTGATTCGACCAAAATTGTGAATGACGAGTTCATAGTAGTGGGAGAGGGGATGTTAGCAGCAGGGAAGTTTTCATAGAAAAGTGCACTGATAGTTAACTAGTAGCTACTGCAAACTAGAATCCTATTTTACGCTTCTTCCACACTGCTCTTAGATGAGTATAGGACTGTGAGTCCATAGCGCAGCTGATGATTGTACCGCGTGGCATCACCCTAAACTATGATACTAAGGTAAATGGTACAATAATGGGCCTCATCAAGATTTACCTTCAAGGGTGGCTTAGCTTTGTCTACGCCTTTGAGAAGTACTGCTCCATCTTCTGTTTCTGTTCCCACCAAAGATTTCTTAGTTCCGGCGGCCCTGTACTCCAAAACTTCTCATGTAATGTGATCACATCTCCATTGACATCTCTATGGCTCGGCCAAGTAGCGCTCCATTTGTAGTGTATCTCCCTCCACGGCATAGGCCCATTCCTCCGGAACGCGTAGTTTAGCAGACTCTGTTCCATGGTATGAGGGTCGAAGCGACGGTAATGACCCATGACCGACAAGAAGTAGGAAAACAGTTCCGGTGAGGGAGCTGCTATCCAGAATCCAGCACTGAATACATCGGTTTGAAGGGGTGGGAAGGGGTGGTCGCGCTCGCCAGTTAGAGCGTTGTCGGATCTGGCAGCAAACATGTATTGTGCAGGCAGAGGAGCCTCATCTGCCCTTTTCTGTCGTCCGTATAGGGTATCCACGGGCCTTTGCACCTCTAGCTCGTCGAAAATATGATCTACTTTCCCTCTAATGAGTGTGTCGGCGTCGATAAAAAGGATTCGATCGAACTCAGTCATCTCAAATAGACGCAGTTTCATAAATTGATCCTTCCATCTAGTAACTCCAGTCCTAATCCACCAATTCAGAGCGATATCCTTTGCCACTACCACTTGTGCCCCATCCGATTCCAATTGCTGTTTGGCTTCTTCGGAAAGGGCGGAGGTAGCCAAAACAATAAAGGAAACCGAGCCATTGCAGCGTGTATCAGGGGAATGTAGAAGCTGGTACGCAAGGATACGAGTGGCAATGTAATAGTAGTCGGTATCCAGATCTTTGTGGCCTCCTGTCAGAAAGGTTGCGATGGCATAGTGAGAAGAATCAGACGTTTCGTTGATGAGTCCATTTGGGCTCTGTGCCGCGGGAATTCGTCCGGAAGGCAATAGGAGATAAAGGCAGAAAAGACTCAAAATGATGAGCAGAATCTTGGGCCGTGGGAAAAGAGATCTAGGACTATTCCTCGACTTCATCATAGTTGAAAGTCTATAATCGATCTCGGACAACATTTGCTCGAGATTCAGCGATGCAGCCTGCGAGCTACTGCGGAACCCACATTGGAGGCGAACCGTAACGCTGGCGTTTGGTGTCACGTCGTACGAAATTGTGTAGCGTTAAAGGGTTTTAGAAAGACTCCTATCCCATAATTAGCTTTCAAGCAAAAGGGTCACTCAAGCAAGGCGCAATACCTCCAACTGGTTTCAATAATACCCAAAAATCCAAACTTCCTCCGTGAAAGTCTGTCAGTGAATCTTGAAGGCCAAAACCTCGGCCGGCATGGCACTATTTCCAGCTTTCAATTTGGCGTGACGCAGGCCTTAGGAGGATGCAAAACGCCTCGAAAAAATGACTCATATACATCTTGGCCCATTGAACTATCCAAAGGCCAGTTTTAATCGGATATTATTACGGAATGAAACCTATTCATGTACTCCGTCGTTAGCCCCGAAAGCATCTTTCCCGGTTTGCCTAAATCACATTCTGATCGGTCAAATCTCTTGATCGTTCACATGTGAGGCAAAACCTGACTTTGGAGGGTTGATGCGAAGTAAAGAATTTACATTGCTGGCATTCACTGGAAGAATGAGTGGATCATCAAAAGGCAGTGAAGGCTAGCGTTGCAAAACCTAGTAATGAGACTGGGATCTGGCAATATTCACGTCAGCACTTATGAGAACGAAAGCCTGGGAAGATATGAAGGAGTCTCTAGGCACCTGAACTCGAACTTGGTAAGTTGAGCTCCCGAAGGACATTTGCGTTCGACGAGACAACTCATCAAGAGGAACTCTCAAAGAATTCCAAAGCATCTGGATGGATTGACACCTTGGAGCAAACCGGAACATAGAGGCATCTCGTATGGTTTGAAGCTACGAAAACGATCCTTGGAGCTGTTGACGAAGCTGCAGAATACGGGCAGACATTTCGATAAGATCCTCGTTCTGAAGGAGGTTGTCTTCTCCGTAAGTAATTCGCTGACCCGAAATTAACAGGATATCGAATAACTTACCATGGAGAAAATCAAAGACATTATTTCACTCTTCCGAACCAACTACGTCGACTACGTAGTAGCAGGTTCCTTGAATATCTCGAAACCTCCAGACTTCTACGCCGCCTTCGCCCTTCGAGATGATACTAGGAGCATTTGATGCCAGTTTGGCCATACTTCCGATCGCCGGTATCACGAGCAGCGAAAGTAGGTGTACCAGTGCCTGCAGCGAGCTGCTGGAACAGTATGGGTATGTAGAGTACCTGTGCTGTCCTCAAAATGGAAACCTTACGGCTAACTAAGATCAGTTGTCATAAATGCTGCATCTTCATACAACTCCGCGATTGGAAGTGCCTTTGCATTTCCGTGGTATTCCAGATAGCCTTACATCTTCGTATCTAGAGACTTCGGAATGCTGCTTCAGTTATGTCGACAGCCTTTGTCGTAGGGTAAAGAAGTATGGTTGAATCCGAACTTGTGCGTAGCATACGAATTATTGGTTTTTTTCATATGACATCCTTCCCGGTTTGTGGGTGAGGCTTAACTCGTTTGACCGCTGGAAAGTCCACAAGGTAAAAGCGACGAACTCGGCATCTTTTGCTTGCCCAATGGAGTGCGAGTTCTGGTGTCTAACGGGTGGGCACATTTTTGAGGCTGAAGAGTGAAGCTGGCTCAGTCCACGTCCAAATAGCTATCGTCACCCGTGGTTTAGCGTCCCTTGCATAAATAACGCTAGTCCAAACTAGGGCCCGTTCTATCACCCTTCACACTATTTTGCACAAGCAATCATTCATCTGCTATCTCTTTTGACTTATGGTTTATGTACAAGAAATTCGAATTAGACCACCATCGATACTGGCGTACCAACACAGCGATAGCTCTTGGCGTTTCACGTCATACTCCCCAAGCATGAGTTGTACTATCCGCATCATCGTTTATACACAACTCGTGACCCTTCACTTGTCAAGGAGAGGTACCACTGTCCCAGAGATTCATGTACATGTAGCTGTCAAGGGCGTGACACAGTGGTTTGATTTATACCCGCTCACTAATTATGAAATACATCTAAGTAGATATATATAACATAAGAAAAAGAATTATATACTTTTAAGAAAGACGTATCCCTCCCGCCCGAACTCCATATAAACAATTTCCCCACTTAACCCATTTCCCGCCAAAAAAGTAGAAGTACTTTCGCCCCACCAAACCCTTCTCTATTCACACAAAATCCAAGGATCTCCAAACCACCCTCCCAGTCCCCTTCCCACGCCTAACTAGACCCCAAAATCCTCTCATAAGCATCCTCAACCTCCTTCGCAACCTCCAAAAGCGTCACAATAACAATCTGATGCGTAACATTCGGCAACCGATCCCTATGCAACCCAATCCATTCCAACGGCGGCGTTGCCTCACCCATATCTCTTAACTGCGGCGTTTCAATCAGCGGCGGCTCCATAGCCGTATACTCGTATTTGCTTTGCGGGACATTGACCACCGCGGTAATTTTCTCTCCTTCAGGAGGAGAAGGCTGATCGGAGGAAGTCCCGGGACGAGAGGAATCACCGCCAGAGGAGGAGGATGTAGTAGGGGAGGTAGAGGATTTTTGTTCGGCGGTTGTGATTTTGACGGCGGATTCGGGGAGGGGTTTTCCGAGACGGGAGGCGAGGGAGCGGCAGTGGTTCGACCACATTGTGCGGATGAAGGAGATGCGGGAGTAGTTCCAGCCCACGTCTACTTTACCTTCCAAGAAGCTCTTGAAGATGTAGTCGATGTGGTTTGAGTCTGGTTGCTGCCATGTCTGCATTGTTGCGATGACTTTTGGGACGCGGAGAATGGTGCCGCCTCGCGCTGAACGAGCGTTTGTTACTACGTCGTCGACCGTGAGGTCGCCTACGGTTTTGGGTCTTTTGGGTTGGGATATGGATGCTAGGGCGACGGAGAGTTGGCCGAGTGTCATGCCGAGTCCTGAATGGATCTTCCCTTCCTCGAGTGCGACGGCGAAACGGGCTTGAGCGTCAGATGCCTCAAGCATAAAAATTTGATTGTCAGCGAAGGTCGATGGGAACGCGCCAATGTTGATAGATCGCAGCGTTACGACTACGTCTGTGTGGAGTGAGATGGGTGTTTTAGAGTCATCAGTGTTTGGCTTAGTGATGATATGGGACTGAGATGCAGTACGATAAGGAGTTACTGTTGAGTTCCGGCGTAGAAACTTTTCGATGTCTTTAAGAGATTGAGCATATGCTTGTTGGTTTTCTTGGACAAGACGCTCCATGGCTTGGAATAACGCAAGACCTTGTGCCGCACTCGTAGCTGTACAGAAGACATGAACTTTATCTCCATCAAGGATGGCTACCAGGCGGTCGCGAGAGCCTCGAATTTGCTCCCGCACGTTGTACATTAAGAAATCGAAGTTGGCGATATCCGCAATGACGAAGGCTTGGTAGTCAAACCCTGCTTTGACTCGAAGCTGCTGGAAGCCGAGAGACGCTTGGATGAGAGGTGTCTGCCGAATTCCAATGGTCTGAGATGGCCAGCTTATAGAGGTTCGTACTTTGACGCCCGCCAAGTCTACAAAACCACTGGTCCGACCAGAGCTCACAATGCCAACCTTTTCAATTCCAATGCACAGGTTTTGCTCCCAGTCAGTACTCTTCCTTGATGACGCCCAAAGGTTGGTGATGGTGAGCGAGGTCTTTCCAATTGCTTGACCAAGATCAAGCTCTACGAACACATTGGCTACTGCAATATTTGCGTTCCAAGGAAAAGCAGTTGCTGCCGAGACTTGTTGATAGCGTTGGATCAGATATTCCTGCGGTTCTGTGCTAGTGGATGGCGCTGGGGTCTTTGAGGCCTGGCGAACTTCTGGAGGTATCCAAATCTCCCGGAATAACAGAAAATCTTGCAGTTGACGAGCATTGATCTGAAGTCGCGTGGGGTCAACTTTGAGAATTGCTGAGATTCCACTGGTGCCACTCAAGTGTTTACTGTTCATCATCGAGAGAGTTATGGAATCAACATCGAATCCAAGAGTGGATTCTCGAGAATACACATGCTGCACTGATGCTTCTAACTTTTCGAAGGCTGCAGAAGCTGCAAAGAAGTGGCCATGCTCTTGGGACTTTACGCTGTTGACTGTGATATAAATATCCTCGATACGTGCAACGGCAGCGACCCTAGCGATCGGCTGACAACTGAGGCTAAATTCTTGCTTGCAGATTCGAATGCCAAGATTAAGGCGTGTCCGCCCCAAAATAGCACTGGGGTCAGCAGTGATTAGATTTTCTTCATCAAGTAGCTTGACGGAAGGCTTGGTAGGCGAGGTTTGTTCTGTATCTTCGGATTCATCGCTTTCCCTAACGACTTCCTTGACGCTGTCCGAGATGTCCATTACTAGCGGGACGACCGACGGATATAAGGTATTGTTCGATGCGTCGACCTTCAGTTCAGCATTGATAGATGGATCTCGACCATCGTCCTTGTACTCAATTCTCAAGGCTACACCCGGCGCTCGAAGTGAAGTGCTATTTGCGGAGCCATCATTCACGAATTGGCCATATCGACCTTTCTGCGGGAGACGGCTTCCTCTGGGACTCTGCGGGCTTTTATTTGTACCACTACTGTACTTGTTATCTTGCAGGTGTACGACAGCGCCTGCAAAATCGGCATCTATCAATAGCGAGGACAATCTTTTATTGCCGAAAGGATTTGCGCGCTGGGCACCGCTCGTTGTCGGAGTCATATTCCAAGTAGCAGAAGCCGCGCGAAATTTCTTTACTGCCAGAACGATTGATTGCTCAATAACCTTGGCCGGCAAAATGAAGCGTGATTCGAGTCGAACATCGAGCGACTTCCCGGCAGCTTGGAAGGCCAGTTTGCGACTTTCTTTCGTCGAGCCGTAAGCAACATTAAAGACCACTTCTGGAAGGAGAGCCGAGTTCAGTGATCGCTCCGCTTTATCGGCGGATGTTGGGACCATTTGTAACTGCATGTCTTCAATCATTAAACGAGCGGCATCATCCTTTCTAGTAGACAAATCAATTCGCCTAAAGGACAGCACAAGATCCTCAAGCTCTGTTCCAGGATACGGTGGAATTGCTGAGCTCCCTACTATCCAGCTGACTTGGATATTCAGTAACTCAAGCGAATATGATGATGTGAACAAGGCGCCGGAGCTAACGCTGTCTTGTTCACTTCCAGTGTCTCTTTTCTCGTTGGTTGAGTTCCGACTCTTCGCGTGACGAAGCCTTCGGAGGTATTTCTTCTCTTTTGACAAATCCAGGTCTCTAATTTTATCTTGAAGATGGTTGAAGACATCAACGACCGCTGAGGCTGTATCAGCGAAAATATTCACCTCAAGCCCAGAGCTTTTGACTTTGTATACCCTCCGGGCTGGTACTGAGTCATCTTGCACAGTGGCGTGGAAACTCGCTCCAAAGGTTACATTCCCACATCGGCGAACATGATCTTTGTCCGACAAAGCCATCTCGATGCTGATTTCCTGTAATCGTGCCGTAACTTCTGGAAGAGTCAAGACCGTATCATCCGTCGGAGATAGATTCGTGGCTTTGAGCTGCATGGAAGCCAATCTCAATGCTAGGGTTGCTGAAGTTGATCCAGGTAGTTCTCCAGGGGCACTGGCTAAGATGTTGAGCCCCGCAAAAGTCAAATGTACTTTGAAAACAACATTTCTGCTAGACTGTGCTTGAACAGCCGCTGGGGACTTTTCTGATTGGGGGAAGATTTCATGGAAATGCGTTTCAAGGATGTTTATATCATCTTGGACGGCATGGAAGACTGTGGACATTTCAGGCTTGTTGATAGTACTTAGTAATCCTTGAATTTCGGATGCTTGGACGGTGATGGCGTCAACGAAACCCGATGCCATGATAGTCGTCTGTTTGCTCGTTTGCATCAAATTGAGAGTCCCATTAACTGGAGGCAACTCTAATGTGGTGATGACATTGGCACCATCGATTGTGCTGCTATACATCTTGTGTGTGTGCATATTGAGCTCATAGTCAACTTGTAGCGTAATTTCCGGACCAACGACAGGTGAGACTGAGATACGGCCAAATGATCCAGATATTGACCACATCAGTGGTTGGAGTAAGCCCACTTCAATGAGATACTCATCCATAAACAATGCGACAGTGATGTTTGGCAAATGACGGCCTGGCTCCTCATGTACCGCTGTCTCCGGCTTGGTTGTGGGTTTGAAATTCACAGCTTGCTGATGGAAATATGCAACTTCATCACGCAGGACTGAATCCAGAACCTCGATGAAGCCCAATATATCTTCTTTGATTTCAACTGTAAGCATCCGGCTAGCACCTGCGATCTTTATCTCATCCGAGACCCTGCCAACTTCACTGGCATTCTGAGGATGATAGTGCGAGAAGTAGACACTTGGTTGATCCAACTTCGATTTCAGCATGAGACGTGAGCGGGAAAGTAACTCTGTTGCAGCAGACTCGAGATGGAGTAGTACAGTCGTTGTCGTGCCCTGGTCGGAATGCGATGGTTCAGAGCCAGCGAGCGAAAATCTTAATTGTCGACCAATGGACACGCTATGGATGTTGATGCAATCAAGATTGAAGCTTGCGTTGTCCGTCACATAGATTACTTGAAAGTCGTGGTGTTCTTTCTTCCCGATAGGACTATGGACATGCTGCACAAGCTCTTGAGAAGAATAGTCAGCCGTTGCAGGTAGTCCTGTCTCATCACTTCGAAACTTATCACCCTGGAGATCGTCACTCTGGAACATCTTGATGAGTGTCTCGATGAGCTCACAGACCTCCCAGTTGAGGCTCACAGCGGTGTCTTTCGCGTTGATTTGGACGATCGTAGAACGTATTGGGGCTTCAGCGTCCATGAGCATGAGGCCTGTCGGTTGGGGTGGAGGACGAATGGCCAGATTGACAGCCACTATGCTTAGCGATGCTTGACTTTGTTTTGGACCAGGGTCGATAATCAGCTTGATGCCAGCCAACTTGACACTGAGATAGATTGGGATGGGATGAGAAAGTTTCTCGATGCCAGCCATGGAGCCATAGAGTGTTCGCATGGCCAGACTCTTCTTGACATGAGCCAAATCCCAGGTACGCCATTCATCCCACATCGATATGACCTTTTGCTCTGCATCGCCAGGACATGAAAGCTGACGCTTAGCACAACTATGCTTAACTTTGGTCTTTTCATTGCCCGGCAAACACTGCCAAATGAAGCGGAACCGAGAGACAATCTTCCATGAATCATGAGTTCGGAGGTGGCCCTCGGAAGCACGCATAGCGTAGGATGGTCTCGTTAAGAAAGCTGGGTCCGGAAATTGGGCTTGAGATGTTGTAAGAATCCAGGCGAGGTATCGAAGGTGTTTTTGTTGCTCGATACTGATATTTTCGAATGTTGCTGCAAGTTCTTGACCCAGCAGCGTAGTACGATGGATAAGAGAAGCAAGGTATTCAACCTTGCTGCTCGCAGTAGCAGTTTCAAACCCTCGGAAGGATAGATTGACGGACATTTCTCTATTCTTCAATATCCAGAGGAGTATATCCTTCACATCCACTTGAATGGCAACGTCATCATTGGGCGTATTCTGAGATCTCTCCTTAATGGACAGGGTAAGTGATCTCAAAGTAGTATGGAGGGAGATTGTGTCTTTATCCGCCCGTTGTCCAGGATAGTCTTTTTTCCGTGCTACGACTTTCAGCCTATCCAGTATGAGGTCGTACTGATCTTTTTCGAACTGTGTCTCTTCACCAGAATGCTTTGTGAATTCATTCACAAAGCGGACATAAGTAAACGGAACGCAAATGCTGAGTTCATTCGATTTGCCTTTCCCTGCTCGACGTTTCTGGTGGTCCAAAATTTTGGTCATTACGCCAATATGAAAGCCATCCAGTATATCTTCTGGGCGATGAGGGTTAATATGATCCACTAGGTTTGCGGCCGACCTAATTGCCTGAGGTGTACAATGGACCCGGATTCCATTCTCAGCGTTCACTAGGAAGCTGGTGTGAGCAAAATCCTCATTGAGATGCTTGGTCGAGATGTCATTGAATTCAGGAAGATCCTCGTCAGAATCTGCCAATGCAGACACGGCAGGCAGCACGGGTACATCGGATAGATCGGGTTCGATCGGATTCAAAGGAAAATATGGCGTTGCTAGAGGACTTGACAACGCAAAAGATGAAGGAGGTAAACCTCGCTTTCCTATTTCCTCTTCACTAGGAAGTACATAAGGGTAATCAAGACTCTTTGTGCGGGATAACGATCGTGCTAGCAATGTTCTGCTCTGAGAAAATTCGACTGAGTTCCCATGAGCTTGAGGCTGATGGATATTGCGAATGCTTTGAGACAGAGAATTAAGAGAGGACGATCGTAAAGGCGCTGGTCGCAGTGTACGGCCTCTATTGAATGACTGTTTCGAGGAGTAGCTCGATGATGTAAATGAGCTTTCATCGGAAATATGCTGAAAAATTGATATTGGGGGGGGTAATGGTGGGAACTGCATTGCTGGGGGTTGGATATTATGTTGAGACTTGGCTGTGTGTGGTGGAATGGGTGACGACCTCTCTTCGACAATGAAATACGGTGTACGATTCGTTCGTTGGTCTTCTACTCGCATGTGAGATTGTTGCTTTTCGCGCTCGAGGGAGAAGTCAAGCTTCTTTTTAAGCACCGTCAGAGAGAGGGTAGTCTGAATGAACGCGTGTGTATTGACAAGATGTTTCTCTCCGGCACGAGTTCGATGGCGAGATGCCGATCTTGCATCTACGCAACCGACTGTGAGGTCAGGCACTAAAATTTTGAGGCGCTGAGAGAAAGCGTTGCCAGCCAGGTCGTTAAAATTGACCGTGACAGGACCAGTATGTACTAGAAGAGCTTCTTCTGCAACATGTATCCACACATGAACTGTGTCTGTCTTGAGCCGTAGAAACGTCGAGTCATGGATGATCAAGGGCGGTACTGGCAAGGCGTTTTCATCGTCATCCAGTGTGAAAGCAAAGCAGCGTGCTGCGCCTGCCGCCCTTTTGAGAAAGTCAGACGAGCACTCCCCAGATACTTTGCCGACATCAAAGTCCCAGTTGCAGACGTAAGTAGGTTCCGTAGGAGGAAGGCCAAAAAGTCGATGGCCGAAAATATCAATAGACTCAATGAAGACCTCTGTTCGGCTGCTGGAGTCAACGTGCACACCTGGGCTCAAGGCTGTACCGCCAAGTGACAAGCTGAGAGGGCTGAAATTGACCATAAGATCCATGTAGTAGTTGGTAAACCTTAAGTCTGCCGAAGCGTAGGGCAGGTCGACCCGAATACTGCTCTCTGCAGAGTACAGATTTGCGGGGACGAGAATGGTGACTTCCTCTGCCGTGATACAAAGAACGACATCAAGATCATTCGACTTCTTCACATGCTGGCCTAGGGGTGTAGTTCCGTCTACGGCTAGATTTTGACTTGGAAGACCCTGGAATTCTTCAAGAGTCTTGAAGTGCATATCTTCGCCGAAGTAGTTGTCCTTGATCTTCATAAAGTGACGGATAAGAAAGCCATACAGCTCTAATGAGAGCTTTGTCCCATTGATCTCGAGATACAATCGGTCAGTATTCATGGAAGAAGTTTCGGTCAAGTAGGTATGACTGCCTTTGACGCTTACGCCCCCTAATCGCGCAACATTGTTGGAACGAACAAAGGTATTCAAGGTATTCTTTGAAGGCATGCATAATTCAAGCCCCAAATCCTCGCCATGAACGTCGAAAGGTATCTCGTTCTGGAGGGGCCTGTATTGATCTAGGGGTATCTTCAATTCCGCATGAAGATGCTGGCCGTAGAGGATGATGAAGTTATTGTCATCCAACTCAGATGGATTATTAACAATATTTGACTCATTGGTATTAAGATAGAGCTTGAACTTGTGAAAGTCTACGTTCAAAGAATATTGAAATGGGACAAAAGTGAAGTAATTTGGTGGTGGTCCAGAGCTCCAGTCCGCAACAAGATCTGTGAGTAGGAATAAATGGTCACGCAACAAGAATAATTCCAAATCCTGACAAGATATGTTGAAGGTCCACTTCCGTAGGCTGTTCCAGCTAAGTGGGTTGGAGAGATCGCAATCGAGAGTTAGAGGACCGGATCGCCACAGTAAGCCGTGGTTGACGCTGGAGAATATTTCAGCGCCGCGGAGATCGACATCCAATTTGTTATGAAAGCCGTTTTGCGAGGCAACCATATCCATTATGTAGTTGACCGAAGAATTGGAGGCAACTTTGATATCAAGCCACGCAAATGGTCGAACATTGGCTCCTGAAGTACTATTGTCGCGTTGTTTGCCTCTTATTGGCTTTCGCTTGCCTCGTCCTCTTCCTTTTCCTTTCTCTGATTCCTTCTTCCCGTGGCCTACCACGGCATGCGCTTTGCCCTTCCATTTCCAGTCTTTCGAGGACTCTCGCATAGGGATACGTAGCACAGTATCATCCTCAATACTCAGGTAGAGTTTGAATATTGACAACACTCGAAGCTCGCCGGTCGAAAGAGAAGAAGCTGGGTGAGCATCGACGTGAGCGCTAGGGAAGAAGAAGTTCTGAAAAATCACTCGGTGTCGATCCGTCCAAGGACCATAGTTAATCGTACCTCCGTAGACCTGAATGTCCATCCCATATTCAGGAGGTATGCCACCATTGATGTCCCCTTTATGCGCAGGATGGAAGTCTACACTCTGATCCAACTCTGATGGTATCGGTCCAGGGACGTCCCAGTAGAAGCTCACATTGATACATGGACAATCAGCGATCAACGACGTTTTTGCGTATTCAATCGCATCCCATTCATCGTGACCGTCTTCCTGGCTTTCGTCCAGGTAACGCATCAGCCCTTTCCACCGATCTTGGCCGGGTATATCCGTTTGAGGCAGGAAACTTTTCTCGCCTTTACCATCTTTACCGCCGCTCGCTTTCGAGTGAGCAGTAATTGAGTCGGTCGATTTAGAGAATAAAGTTGATAGGCCGAGAAGACCACTCCAAGGCTTCCGCCTTTTCTGGGGATGAATGTGTTTCCCATCCTGAACTTCGTCCAGCCCATCTCCTTCGGCCTCTTTCTTCAACCGCGCCGCCGAATCAAGCTGGAGCGATTTGAAATCCTCGTTCGGTTTCATATGAACAACGGGATGTGTGAATTGGAAGTTGAAAAGCTGTTGATACGAATCCAATGGTCCACATGGAGCAGCGTCGAACTCCCCGCTGGCCTTCTCAAACTGCGCCGTTATTACAGCGCGAGTGTTTTCGTTACCAACAACGATCGCGCCTTTATTACAATCAACATGTATCGGCAATAGTCGCAAGAAAGCAGGCGGTTCTGCTGGCTTTGAACCTCGAATAGGAAGTTGCTCGCTCTCGACATTTTCGAGCTTGTCCAGTCCGCTGCTTCCAGTGGTTCGAGACTTTCTTAATCGATTATGCTGCTTGTCACGATTGTCATCAGTAGAGAACCTTATCGAACTGGTCCGAACGCTTTCCGGCCCCTGATGCTCTGGCTTAGTTTCTTCCTTATGATCGTTGTCGTCGCTTTTGCGGAGCATAGCTTCGATAATGCCATCGTATGCAGGGCTTCGGTTATACAAGAATGCTTCGACGCCAGAAACTTTGATAGAGATTCTGCATGGCAGGGTTTTCTTATTTTCAATGCCACCCTTTTCGGCCCTGTCTAAGCTTCTGTTTCCACTTCTCTGAGGACTTCCCTCGCTGCTTGGTGTAGTCGCGCCATCCGATTGGGGCGGCTTACTCGAATACAACTCCGCATCCTTGACTTTGCGAATCCAGTATTGCCAGGTAATGTATCCACCGTGAATGAATATTGTCTCGTTGTGGCCATGGTACCGAATGTCTTTGAAAAAGATGCGGCCTCCCAAGAGCGATATTTGTAGGGCTTGTATGTCGATATAGGCGTGAAACGTGTGCCAGGTGTAGGCCCTGATCCCGTACGAGACCAAGGTCGCGAAGAGGCGGTTGAAGTAAAACAGGAAGAAGACGGTCCTAGAGATAGTTAGGCTTCGACAAATGCAGTTGTACTTTGAGGAACTTACAGGATACCGCAAACTAGCAATTCAACCAGGAAGACCCTGAACGAGCGTCAGTAAGAATGAAAAGAGACGGCAAGGAAGCGACAAACCAGTTGAAGCCGGATTCCGGGTTCAGAGGCTCGGAAGAAATTCCTCCAGCCATGTAGGCTATAGATTGATGCTAGCAGCCAGGCGAGGGTCATGGTGCTTCAAAGACGAAGCTCGAAGTGATACGCATCACATGAGTACGATTTGGCGAACATGTAGCGTTGAAGGTCGAAGAGGCAGCAAATGGGTTCACGCTTTGTTGGTGGTGGTTTCCGCTGCTGCGTGACGCGCATCACGTCGTGGTCTGCCACCGCCCTTAAGTAGCGTCAAAGCTCCGATGGATCTTCACCAAGCTTTGATATCATGCTCGTCTGCCTACTACTACCACATATCTGCACAGCAAATGACACAGAGAGAAACAGCCCTTTAAAAGTTCTGATCTTTCTTCTCCTACCATGCTCTGCTTGTCGTAGCACTGCACTGTGATTTTTGGGGCATTTTCGTCCTTCCTCTTCACGACGTCACACGCCCTCCAACAATATGGCGGCCTCAACTAAAAACTCAGGTGGCACTGGAGATCGTTTTGTCCGCGCTGTTACCATTACCACAGGTATTGCGGCGCTTGCTGCAGTTATCATTACATTTGTGTACGTGCCTTTCGAACTTTAACTCCTCCGCTGCCTGGCTTATCGTACTGACATCTAAACGCAGGTCCGTATGGCTACAGACGTAAGCAATATAGCCGCTCAGTCCGTCACCGAGGTCCTGATTAACTCCATCCAGGAAAAACTATCGAAAGCCCTTGTTACAAAGATATGTGGTGCGGATATTGCTCATGTGAGTTGAGGAGGTCCGCTACGGGGACACGGCTTATAATGACCTAGGGTGCCTATTTTCTGTGCCGCTTCATGGGCAAGTGTAATATCGTTGAAGGTTGCATTCTGGATTGAACCGATCCGAGACGTGTATGAGGTAGGCCTGCTTGACTCCCCGCAAACGAGGGGCATTTTTATAACGCGCACGAACAGGCCTTTACAATCTATACATTCTTCCAATTGTTGATAAACTTCATTGGGGGCGAACGATCTTTGATCGTTTTGATGCATGGACGTCCTCCAGTCTCACATCTCTGGCCTTTAAATCACTGCCTTCCGAAAGTCGACATATCCGATCCTCACACCTTTCTTGCCATAAAGCGTGGCATTCTACAATATACTTGGATAAACCCGACTTTAGCTGTTGCATCTATTGTCATGAAGGCTACCGGGACCTTTCAAGAGGGTTATATAGGCCTGACTTCCGGTTATCTCTGGAGTGGTATTATTTACAACATCAGTATCACCGTCTGCCTCTATGCACTCGCCATGTTTTGGGTCTGCATGACGCACGACCTGCAGCCTTTTCGACCCATGCCCAAATTTCTCTGCATCAAAGGAATCATCTTCGCTTCCTATTGGCAAGGTTTCTTCTTGTCGATCCTCGTTTGGCTGGGTGCTATTCCAGGTGATGTTCCCGGCTACTCCCCGAAAAATCTTGCGGCTGCCATACAAGACGCCCTCATCTGTTTCGAAATGCCTCTTTTTGCGGTAGCGCATTGGTATGCTTTCTCGTGGCATGATTACGCCGACGAAACGATTTCGGCCGCTCGGATGCCGGTGAAATTTGCTTTGCGTGATGCATTTGGCCCTCGTGATTTAATCGAGGACACAAAAGAAACATTTGGAGGAGGCCAGTATGAGTATCGGCAGTTCGATGCCCAGGACAATGTCTTGGCTCATGAAGAGTCGTCATCTAGGACAGCACGGATGTCGGAAGGCATGAGATACGAAAGAGGAGGCAAGGGAAAGTATTGGATACCCAAACCTGGTCACGAGCATGAGCCGTTGTTGGCAAAAGTAACAACCAGCCGGGCGAGGACAATGAGTCCAGGGGCAAATCGTGCTCTTGACGGAGCCAGCTATGGAACCACTTCAAATGACGAAGATCCAGCTTTGAATCCAGAGGATGAAGAACTCTTCGACAGTGCAAGGGCTTTAGAGTTTGGCGATTGGAACGTAAGTATAGTTTCTATGCTTGGAATGAATTCAATTATCTCACACAACACAGTATCCGGTCATCACCGCTCATACAGCAACTCGAGAGAGTCGACTCTACTCGACCCCTACTATATTGACAGCAAGTGCAAACCGAAATTTATTACAGCCCACCAAAGAGAATAAGCAGAGACGCAAAAGCCGAATAAGGGAAATCCAGGATTCGGTAGACAAGGGAAAGCATCGAAGTGACTCCAGTGATAGGGAGGAGGAGGCATCAAGCTCGAAGACTCGAATACCTATCATTGGCAACCTACTACGTAAAGATTCTTCGTCATCCAGCTCGGCCAAGTCGGATAAAAGTCAACTGGTGGACTTGGTGGTTGAAGATCACGATGCAGAGGATGTCGAGCGGGTGCGGGCCCGCAAAGAAGGGGGAGCTGGTTGGAATGAGACTGAAACCAAGCATTTCGTGTAAGTAGCCATTCCGAGGGCTCTGCTGCAGCAATTTCTAACATTCGATACAGGCATGCCTATCCTCAGGACGGACAAGAAGAGGAGGTTCGCGAAGGATTTAACCCAGACGAGCCACAGCCACATAATCCCGAGCAAGCCCACAATCTAGACGATCCGTTCACAGTTGGCGATGGTGAAGAGGAAGGAAACAAGGACCGCGCCCCACCTGTATCAGAAGAGGCGGAGCGTTGGGAGACGAGGGACTATAATGATGAAGACGACCCCAAGAGTCCGCAGTATGGAAGCTTTCGCGAAGAGCGAAATGCTTGGGGTTCTGGGGATGATGGATGAAGCAGAAACAAAGTATCAAGTCGGAGGATTTTATTTGCTATTCACGATGAAACCAGTGGCGTCAGCAGTGTTTGCATGGGCCGCGTTCAAGGTGCTGAGCAGGCGTTTTGAAACTTCGTTGCACAGCTTTATACCCTGCTGCTGGGACCATCCATTAGAAAGCAGGCCTGGTTCGGTTTAAAGCAATCATGTAACTCGACGCTAAAACATTCCCAAGATTATTCCCAAGATTGCGGGAGTAAGAGCTAAATGTCAAAGTGCGATGGCGAGCAATCAAGACGCAGGAACGCTGGTTTTCTGTATGGGTGCGTTGTCTCCCATTTTAATCACGGCTTCAGCCTCGAGCGCTTTGGACAGATTGACTTGCTCTGAGTGCTCGCCAGGTTCGCTGCATTTCAATCTAACCGCCAGCAATGCAGCCAGGGCACCCGCACCAACGCCCAATCACGCCGCCCCTCCACCACCCAGTCTCCCTCCAGCGCAATCCACCCCAACACCAAAGGAGCATTGACAGGCGCGCAGTACTCTGGCAGCAAGACCATGGCCGCTGTGATTGGCATCCTCCCATCAACCACGTCAACCCCATGATATGCCACTCTGGAAGAATCATTGGGCGCGTGCGGAAATGCTACAGCTGGCCGTTCCCCACCTGCTGCAGCATTATACCCATGGTTCGCACCCGCATCTCTCTGCTTCTTGTTCCTGGATGGCTCTCTTCCAATCCCGCCCTGCTCCTCGCTCTTTTCCCCGTTTCTCAAAGACTTGACTTTCGCTCTTGAATGCTGGTGCTAGTCACAGCTTGCCTTTCTTTCGGCCTTTGTGTACATTCTCTCCTTCGTCAAACGCGTGCGCAAGTCTTGATAGATAGCTGGGAGATGTGCGCCTGATTTATTTTTTGTGAGAAGGAATCATGGCATCTCAGCAGTCTGTCAAGCCGCCGCTCTCTCCATGGCTGGCCATATCGTTTGGATGCTGTGCATCCCCGGATAATCGTGAGAATGAGGATGAGGTGGGCCTGAGGGGAAATCGTAGGTTCTTTCTTTCCTCACACTATCTCTATAAGCTTCATCGAGTTGCGGGCAATGAGAAGCAAGGCTGCAGGTCAAGCTTCTCCGAGCATGAAGTCTTCCATACTCCTGTCGTGGCGTCAGAGAACGACGTCAAGTATGTTTATTCTATCATGCATCTAAGCTAACCTCCACTCCTAGCTACCGAGATGCGCATATGCTACGATCAACCGCGCATCGTCCCAGCACCACGCGCTGAGGCCGAACACCCACGACCACCAACGAGTCATTCTATGAGCCAACATATCTCACAATGGGTCTCAACTAGTCGTGAAATGGCCTCTCGCGCATCAGTCCGGACAAGTTTCTCCCCGATCAATCGGCCACGGACGTCTCAATCCAAAGCTCGCCCAAGCATCTCGCGCCCTACAGACTTTAGGAGATTCGACGGGCTGGATAACATCGAGGGCCTCGACAGCATGGTCGAAGAAGCGCCCGAGCCCATCCGACGTAGAAGAAGCTTCAGACCATTGGAGCTATCCATCTACCTCCCTGAAAACCGCCTATCACCACTCCCAGATTTCGCCCAGATCGAATGGGACAATTTACCAGCAGAGCTGCCAATTCCCGCGCAGGCACGCATCCGACAGTCATCGAGGACCAATTCGATTGCATCTAATCCGTCAACTTATCTCATCCAACGCAAACCCGTTGGATCTAATAGATCGAGCATCCAGAGTTCTATTTCTCGTCCGACTTCCGTTTTACTTCACCAAGAAGAACCACGACAATCAGAGTATCTAGCCAACACTTCCATCCAGCGCTCAAACACCCAAACCAGTTCTCTTACTTCTCCCCGCCCGCTAATATCGCGCATCCCATCCCCCTCCCCCTCTCGTGCCCGCTCAAACACCGAACCCGCCTCCCTCCTCTCCCGCCGCAGTTCCCTCCGCCGCGCAAAAACAGACGTAGACGAAGCCATCCGCGAACTCAACACGATCGTCGAAGAACGACGCGCCGACGCCCTCTTGAGATCCGGAAACCCGTCCCCCGCATTCTCAACCATGCCTCCTCCATCCCCATCCCACCACATCCCAGCCATAGCGCCCAGTCTACGGATGCACGTCCGCTCGGAAACGCTCTCAGATATCGGCTCTGCGTTTTCCGTACCGCTGACTTCGAAAGCGCTGCCCGGGACACCCGAGGCTCTGTCTCCTTCAGGGATATACACGCAATCGACGAGTCACAAACAGACGAAATTGCGACTCGTGCCGCCGGCTCTACCACGCGCGAATACAGCGCCTGGGCCCCTGACGTCAAATCCGATAACGCCGCCTACGCCAGGACTACCCACGCCCACAACACCAATAGCGCGTCTAGGCGCCTGGTTAAAACGCTCGCTACCATCAACACCCACAACCCCTTCCTTCACCTCTTTCTCCTCTTTCAGATCCCCCCAGGATAAAAACTCCCCGCCCGTCCCACCCCTCCCTTTCTACCAGTGCACCATCCCCGGAAGCTCCCAACCGGGCATCTTGGGCATGCAAAACAGCAGACCATCAACAGGCCGTTCCTCGCCCTCGCACATGCGCCAACATTCCACGGAAACGGCTACCGTGACGCTGAATTCCTTCCCCAGCACCCCGGCCCTGAGTTCGCGCGCCGCGTCTCCGGAGCCGACTATCTTGACTACGCCTGGGAGTCCCGAGACGCCGGCGACGGAGTTGGGAGAGTTGGGTGCGGGGATGGAGGGGATGGAGAAGGAGAGGATTATTCGAACGGGGGAGGTGCTTAGGGGAAGGGGCAAGGCGAGGGGCTTGAGTATTGATGTTGTTGGGGATGACAAGGAGATTGAGCGGGGGTTGGAGACTGTGAGGTTGGTGAGGCCGCCTGTTTATGAAGTTGTGAGCAGGGGTGGGATGATGGGACCGAGTCCTGTTAGTCCTGTTGGTGTGGCGTTTTGAGGGGGTGAGAAGGGAGGGAGGGAGACGAGGGAGTGATTGGGTTGGGGTGAGAAGCATGAGATGTGTTTGGAAGTGCGAAATTTGAAGTCAGTGGTGGAAGAAGATCATCTTTTGACGAGGCGGGCCTGCTTGTGGTGAGGTGAGGTGAAGTTCACAAGATCATCGTCATTCATCCCTCCTTTCTATCCTCTCCTCGTCATCTCAAACGACACAGATCAAGACCAGGATTCAGCAGGAAAAGAAAGGAGGAGAACGACCGCCTCACCCTTTGCCCCACAAAGCCCCAACTTCCCCTACATCAGTGGCCGGTGAAACAGGCTTATACCCTCCGCTTGAACCAATCAAAGATCAGCGGAATGCCTGCCAGCCCCCTGATTATCTACTTGCTTATTTCCCGCAATTGTTTACTTCTGCGAAGTTGTGCCTTAGGATTTAGAAATAGTGAGATTTCTATGAGTTACTTAATATGATTGATTGATTGTTTTCCAACCTTGGGATGTATTAAGTGCTTGGCTAGAGTGGTGTGATAGCTTGTTGATTACCGCAAGAGTGCAGAGAAGAGGCTGGGAAGTTCAGAGGGAGAGATTTCAGGGGAATAGGTGCGAGGCAAATGAATGTGTACGCCGGGAACGTTCGATATGAGGCTCCGTGCGAGTACGAGAGACGTAACAGTTGCCTCTTTTTTGTGCCACCGATCGTCATTAGCTGAATCAGTTGCCTCGGTGGTTTGGAAAGAAGAATTAAAGAGATCTCAGATGAAAGCGGTCATGTCCGTGAGCGTGAATATCACCTGATTTCAGAGAGAATTGACTTGAGCGCTGCGTTCGGGTGTTTTACTCCGGATCATCAGAGGTGAGTGGTCTCAGAAAAGAAGAATGAATGCAGCGTAATGATGAGTTGTAATCGAAGACACTGGCAAGAATTCTCTTTTCCCTAGGTAAATGGAACAAGTGAATGAGGTAGGTATGAAGTCCCCATGCTGGGCACGGTGCGAAGTATGGAATCTAGAGCGTAATAGAAACCACTGTGCCCGAAAGGCTCGCAACACTCATATCAATTCCAGGATTACTCAGCTCTACCGCTCGGAGTAATGCTGACAAAACGTCACAAGGGCCGTCAATTCCATATCGGACATTTGACCAGAACCGGCTACGTACCCAGTAGTTGGCGAAAACCACTTTATTGAGACGTCTCGTTTAAGTTTTTATAGGGAGGTTTGGGTCTAGACAAGGGTTAACGATGTGATTGTTGCCTTTTCGATGGTGTCCAGAGTGGAGTGGGCTGGTCAACCGAGTTTTTAGGTGTATGAGAATGCTCATTGGTTGCTGGTGTGGGGAGGTGAGATTTCTTTTCCAATGCACGCAATAGTGTGTCGAAAGATAGGAAACTGTGGGGAAGGTTGGTCTTTTGGGCGGTTATTGAAGGCTATTGGGTGCCACGATTTTGTAGATCACGCGGATGTCTAGACTCCGAGGCATACCACAGATTTCGCGCTCGAATCTCCTTCTTAGTTTAGCGATCCCTCAGTTTAGTTTAGAAAAATGAATCCAGCTATTTTGGTCGGCTTGGAAGGATCGTCTTTGTTTTCTTGAAAGCCGTACGTGTAGCGCGAGAGCAGAAGACAGACTTCGGTAGTCTAAAGCGGGAAACCGCTAGATGCGGAGTGGTTGAGCTTCTGACTGCTCGATTTGCCGATGTAGAGTATGTGGAAAGTATGAGACAGTTGGAAGGACCTGGCTGGTAAGACTGAAGCTCCGAAACGAACTGTCCGCACGGAATGACCATATGCTGTTCGCAGCTCTTAATTCACAATGTGATCTTTCTCCGGCCATTCCAAGCAATGTCTTGTACGGTCTGTTCCAAATCTTGAATTCCTTGGGCAGAGTCTTGGAACGTCATTGCTTGGTATTGCATCTTGTGGTGGGTAGTCTACTGCATCCTCAAGACTGATCATGGAGCGTATGAGAAATTCGCATCCTTCATATGCAGTTAAGTTCAAAAAAGGACTGATGTAAGGACAAATGAAACTCAGGGCCGATTGATGTGTGGGTGAAGATGAAACTGTTCAAGTCGTGACGTCGTACAGCTCGACTGACGACGCCGGCTCAAATCGAGGTTTGGATGTCTAAGTGATTAGGAAAAGAATGTCCTCTGACTAAAAATGGAAAATGGCATTGACGGGGAAGGCTCTCTCCTTCGCGGAATTTCGGTTTGGCCATTTTACCGATGGGGGAACCGTTGCATCTCTCTCCAACCATGATCGTCGACTAAAACTCCAGCAGTTCATGCAGGTGACCCGGACGCATACGTACCACCAGAGAACGATCTCAACTCCCAAAGGCGCAACGGACGCTCCGATGAGGCTTCACTTAACCTGGTTGCTGGAATTCAACCCTTGCCTCCTCAAAAGATGCGTGAACGCGTGTGTAACAGCCTGCAGCTAGAGCCCAGGAGCCCGGTCGATAGGGTGGTGATACAGAAAGGGATCTCAGTTATGGGTTTGGCCGGATCCAACCGAACACTGGAATGAGTGCTGGACTACCTTAATTGAGACTTCTGAAGAAAGTTTGAAACCCATCAATGGCATGCTGTCGTGATTATTCATAGGAGGCTGATGAGAATCTCCATTGAATCTACGTGTCTGCGATGGTTCATGCAATGAAAAGTACGGACGGTATCTGCGATATCGGCGATGAACGCGGACCGGCGTGCAGTTGCAGCACGGCTTCCCAGAAACCAGGGGTATCCGCTCGATATCTCTCGTCAAAATTGCTGCGGTTATGGTCGCTCCAAAGAATTACTCTGATGAATGAACGGGCTTTCCGTTAATGCCCAAGCATATCCATCGGGCGGGCAGTCGTTCAACGGGACGAACGACAGCCTGAGAACCTTACAATCAGCGCCTTGACCGACTCCAATGTATTCCTACTGAGGTGCAAATTGAATGTCAAATGGCTGGAGGAACTAAGAAAACACGGCCTATTGGATGTAGCGAATGTAACGACAAAAGGAAACAGTAGTTGGATCTTGTGCAACAAATTGAAAGGACCAATTGAACTGACATGACACGAAACAGCAATGACAGCATTATTTGCAAAAGCTTCTAGGATCTGTCGCACAAGCTGGGTCCGTTAGATTGGCACCACTGAACGTTTGCCTCACCAGTGCTTTCCCCTGGGCGACGTGCCGGCAATAGTGTTCCAATTTTCTTTGCTGAGAAATTTCAAGTTGATGAAGGACCGGGTTCCCGTAGCAGAATGCAACCTCCCACTTGACGGATAGCTGCTGGAATTGATACCGGCTCCTGCACGTTTCAAGTGCGTGCGGAGACGAAGAATCCAAAGCCATGGGTACCGAACCGGCTTGTGGAGCCAAACATCCCAGTCACCAAGCCATGAAGCCACCGTGAATACGCACACAGAAAGCGGTGATGACTGAGTGCTCTCATGGCGTTAGTAATGCTCAAGTCCATGCTTCAGGGAATCTGGGTGGCGCAATATCCACAGCTGGGGCGTCCAGCAGTCTTGCTGAGAGGCTGCAGAATTCTGCAACGCACGAGATGGAGTACAAAGTAATCCGCTTGCGGGGGTCACAGCAGCTGATAAATGGCCCCAGCAAAGCTACTCGGTAGAGAAATCAAAGATCGATGGTGGAATGGGAGCCAAAAGGTTGGAATGTATGCGAGATGAGCACCTATCAACCTACGACTGTTGAATGAGCAAACGCCATGCGCCTGAGACTTCAGATTGGAGGTCGAACTCAAGCGGCGTCTGCGGCGCTGCACGTTCCCGTGGCCAGATTATGATAGTCCATTTGGCGGGTGCCCAGTATTGGTTGCAGAGAAGATGATGGCGAGGAGGAAGATGGCCAGAGGTGTCGGAGAGCCATACCACTGGTTCCTCGCGGTCCCGTGTTCTCGCACCCTCTGCCCGTTGCCGCAAAGGCTCGGTGAGCAGGCGCAGAGGCCGCGTCTGGCGGTGACCGTGCCTGCATAAGTCGCCCAAGCTGCATAACCGACCGAGGGGGTGGTATGCAGCAGATCGTAGCGTGGCGATGCCAAACGCCCAAAGAGAGGGAAGAGGCTGTCTTTGAACGACGGGTTCGCTGCTTTGGGAGGATGCAGGCGGCTGACGTGCGATCGACACAGCCGCACGCCTCCCCCCAACCTCGCCCTTGGAAAGCAGCCGTACGTGGTAAAAGCGGAGGGTGATGCGGCATCAGCTTTCTAAGAATATATATGATGCTGCTGATGTCGCGACGAAACAGCCTTTCGGCGGGTAGATATGCCAGCCCTCGCGCCGCTCACCACCATGCTTGCCCGGGCATGGAATCCACACCTCTGCACCTGGTGAGCGTGCTGCAACCACGTAGATGCTGCTTCGAGGCGGAATGCGCGACGAGCAGCTGGAGCAGTAAAGGCCATCCGCTGGCGCAAGGGCGCTGCGGTGCTTCTTTTAAAAGTTCTCAGCACCGTGGGCCCTCGTCGGAGCCAACACCATGACATGCCGCCGTTGCAGTCGCCGTGGTCATCATCCTTCGCGGACCTCCTGCTCTCATCATCCTCGCACACTCGCCGTCGTCACGGTCTGCCTGCCTGCGGCCACAGCGAGACCCGAAGAGCGAGTGAGCGTGGTGGCCACAGCGGCAACAGGCACCCACGGACATTGCGTGTGGGATGGGCCTTTGACAGACGGCTTGGCGAGAGGGCTGGCGATGTGCGGTTGACATGGCAGCAGGCAGTCGTATAGGATGGCTTTTCAGGGTGATACCAGGACACTGTCAATATTGAATAGCTTCGTCGCAGTGTTTCCATCGTCAACTGCCCAAGTCCCAATCGTGCTGTGGTGCTGGATCGGGGCTGGAGGCGACATGGATGTGGATTAAGGTTGCATGCAAGCCACGCCAGGAATAGATGCTCGATAATTCGCTTGTGCCGTCCTGCTCGGTGCTCACCACATCGCTCCCTGACGATGTGCGCCTTTGGACAACGGCATTGGCAGCCGCATTGTCGATGCCTCCCTTCCTGAGGGACTGTTACCCTCGACATGCTGCCAGATGGAGGCCCCGTTTTTGGCATGCCCGCAGAGGCTCAACCCGCCGAGCTTAGCAGCAGAGCATTGGCTGCCCCTCGGAGCCATTCACAATCGCAAGGAGCCTTTTCTGCAAGCTGAATGGCGCAGGGTCTTCTCTTTGCACGGCCTTCTTCACACTCCGTCATAATGTAGCGTGCTGATGCATCGAGGCTGCTTGGTCCATATATCACCGTCATCCGTCACCATCGTGGTTGGAGTTCTCTTCTGCTCTGGCTTTGCGTATACCGTCCCCCCAACTCTCGCTCGCTGTCTTTGCGCCATCATCTCCTTCACCTTGCTGCTTGCTGCTCTTCACGTCTCTCGTTTACCTTTTTCCTCGATTGCCTATTCCTTCGACCGACAGCGCCCTCGGATTGTGACTCAGCGCATTGGCCCGACTATCTGGCATTCTTGCACCCTGCTCCGTTCCGTCTGAGTCTCCCTCCAGCCTCGAAACCTGGCCGCTTTATTCTTTGGAATTGCTCTGTCTCTGCCTAGCGATATTGTGCTGTCTCTCCAGCAGTCTCGCGTAAATCTGCCCTAGTGTGAAGGAGTGGTCCGCTGCCATCCGCTAGAAGAGGATTTACAAATTGCTGCTGAGCTGACAGCTGCGCCATACTCAGCCTAGACAGAGCCTCAGGGCACGGGTCCACAGCCTCAAGCACGTTCAAGAAGCATCAGGTAATCACGAGCTTTTTTTGTGACTCTTGGGTTCGCAGCCTTCCGAGGATCGCTCCTCTACCAGGTCGACGGTATCGGTAATCACCATATGTGATCCGTTGCAGTCCAAGGTCAGTCTGCTTGCACTTCCTTGCATATTCGCCGATCGTCGTCATCCTCTTCGGCCAATCCTGCCGTTTCCCAAGTCCCCGGAACAGTCACGCTTCAGACGGCCTCTATTAACCCGTCGTCTCCGCAGTCATAGCTCCACCATCCGTCCCGCCAGGCCTCGTCCAGCCCCACCGTTTCTGGATACACCCGAGCCCCATGTCTCTCACTTCTTTGTCCCTCAGGTAAGTGCTCTCTCAGTTGCTTGCGGAATGCGAAATCACAGCGCTGGAACTCATTGCTCATTGCAGGATCTGGCTATTGCACTGAATCAATTCTTGTTCGCCTGCGAATTCTTGCTTCAGCTTCCCGAAACCAGCAATACCAGGCGGCAGCAGTCTGCATTAGGCGAAATCAGGACTCACGACGTGGAAGACATATACTCAGTGCTCACTGTCCCCCTGCCCGGATGAATCTTCACTCTGAACACCTCTTTCATCTGTCTTGTGGCAGTGTATCTTTCTTAACCTTCTGGGTCACAAGGCCGACTCAACCAACCCCCCTTCATCTTCAAGTCAGACTGTTATCGCGTGTCTGTAACAGTTGCATGTTCTGTAGCAAGGCTTGTGCGTCTATTCCTCTGTCGAAACACTGCTTCACGACCGCCGGTTCCTTGCATGTCCTCACCGACTAGCAAGAGCCCTGTTTCCTATTGTTCAGCCCGAGCAGTACTGGCCTGCTCGAATCCGAGGATTTCGAAATACCGTCAAGCTGGCCTGCGTTGTTGGTAAACGCTATCAGGTACGTTTGTCTGCTTCCTGCTTTCGAGACAGTCGTAGGAGTCAGCCTTGTGGCACTGCGCTGCTGCCTACGCTTCGACCACAATTACAATTGCCTTCTAACTCTCTCAACACGAGTGTAGCCTGATAGCGTCAAGGCACCGTTTATAGTAGGCGAGGACTGTGACTCTTCGGAGCTGCTGCTGGGTCAATACGGTCAAGACCTCGAAAGTGGTCCTCTGACCGTTGATCTATCGGTCAATATCTCGTCCATGTCCGGTTACGGAAAGAGTCAGGAACCATATGTCTACGGTAAGTAATTGCACCTCAGATGACAAGTTTAGTCCGGCAAAATGCCACGCCTGATCGGATGGTCCCGGACTAGGCACACGTGAGAGCTAGTGCTTTGACTGACCACCCACCTTTTCAGACGCCGCAGCCACAAGACCGAATCAGCTCCCGAACTATGCTAGTTTTGCACAGCCTTCATTCGCCTCGCAATACTCCGACACGCAGGCGCGGTTACCCCATGAATCTTCGACGGGAGAGATGCCCTTTATCCCCAGCTCGACGTTCGAGTCACGCGGCTCAAGTGGTTATCAAGCGCAGTATCCATTTATTGATGCACAATCTCGTCATCTTCCTCCCGCACCCGAAGTAACCTCTTACACGCCTTCAGAGGGCAGACATGGGGACAAGGTCATGATACACCTAAGAGCTAAATACGATCTCACCAGTCAGCAGTCGACCCTCTTCCGTATCATGTTTGGACGTAAGAAGTGCTCCACTGTGCTCTCTAAGATCGACCAAGCAGACGATTACTTCCATTTTGCTCTCACCGCCGACGTCCCGCCTCACGATATGACCGAATGTCTCGACGGATCGATGCGACTCCAGTTGACGATGGAGGACTTGTTCGGACGAACTCTGGACGTGTTTGAAGTCGGAGAGTTCACGTATGCAGATCTTGCGGCATACTCGGCCTACAATACCTCTCCAGATCTCGCACGGAAACGCAAATACTCGGCAGAAACCGGCGATACTCCAGACTACTTGAAATCGCCTGCTGCGAAGCGCTCCTTCTCCGAACGCCACTACGCGAAGCCGCGAACAGCCTCCAACACCTTCTCTACAGGCCACAGCTCTGTATCTCCCAATGTCTCGTATGTTCAACCGTCGTTACCAGCAAGTTACGGTTACCAGAGTGGATACGAGAGGCTCAAACAGCAACAGCCGTCTTCTTATACTCCTTCCTCAATGAAAAGCTTGTATGCATTGCCGTCTGGGATGGGTCTCTCTCAAGCCAATATCAAGACTCAGTCCCCAAGTTTGCCCGGATACAGCCCATACTCAAGCGTACATCCAACGGGACGCAGTCCAGCATCGATCTCTGCAACACCAGGGAGGACGTCAGTCATGCCTTCTCCCTCGTCTCTTGCAACTCCGACTTTGATTAGAACGTCTACGATACCACCTTCGAATTCTGCAGCTACCCCAGTCTCTGGACAAGCCTTTAATCCATATCTGATGTACCCAAACTCCAAAGCGGTTCTCAAGATTGATGGAGAGTTGGAGAAGATGGCTGATGATTGGACTCGAGATGAATGGGACGCCAAACGCCGCCTCGTACAGTTCCAAAGGACTCAATCAGGGAGCACAATTACAGCATCGTTCAAACGCGTCTCACCGGAGACGCGCACACAACATAGCATTTGCGTAAGCTGCATCTTGTGGGAGGAGAAGCGGGAATGCTTCATTACTAGCGTGGACACCATTTACCTTCTGGAGTCCTTGGTGAATGTGCGATTCACTGTGGAGGAAAAGAACCGCATCCGACGCAATCTCGAAGGCTTTCGCCCTCTTACGGTATCGAAGGCCAAGCCGGATAGCGAAGAGTTCTTCAAGGTCATCATGGGATTCCCAAACCCGAAACCGCGCAATATCGAAAAGGATGTAAAGGTATTTCCGTGGAAGATTCTCCCACATGCGCTCAAGAAGATTATCGGTAAATACGTAGGTGTTTGCCCTCATATATGCGCCTTGCATGCAGCTAATGTATCACAGTCTGCAAGTTATTCCTCGACGGCCGGTACGCTGCCGGCTCCAATCTCCAGCAGCTATAGTAGCGGCGGACTCTTAGAGTCGACTGCAGACGTGCATCGCAATACTTCGCCACGATCCGTCGCAAGCTCGGCAGCATCCACGGCATACACGCCGACGCTGACTTCTACGAGCCTGTCGCCGCATATCAAATCATCAGCAGGACTGGAGGGATCAGCTGGTCAAGGCGTTCCGGTTCCCCAGCTAGACCCGACAGGACAAAGCATGAGTCATTGGGGAGCAAGTGCACACCATCAGGTATCACAGTTCTCTTCGGGACTCCATCCCACGGGGCGTGGGTCGTGGGACTATGGAGCATTCTTAGACACCAGCCCTGCAACGGGACTGCCTTCAGCCGCGCAATCACTGCAGCTGCAACGGTCGGACGTAACCGCCGAGCCAGGCCAGGTTCCAGGCAATGAGAGCTATCAAGCGTACGGTCAGCGGACTTCACGAGGATGAGTCGAGCGAAGGGATGGGTGCGAGTGGTGGGCTGGTGGGCTGGTGGAGCATCGCGAGTGGGTGTGCTGCACGTCCGGCTGATCTACGTCGATGATCATGCGACTCGGGAACTAGTCCGCCTTGGGTCGTTGGCGCCGTTTGCTCAACACCACCCTTCCCTTCACCCACCCCACCACTCTTCACATATACATTCTTGCATCGGGGTCTGTTTTCTACCTTTGTTTGGCTTCCTTGCTTCCACTCTCGCATCGTCTCTTTTCTTCCTCCTGCCTTGTTTCTTCGGCGTACGGCACCATAGAAGCCTCCTCTCACGAGACCCCCCGTTCTGGGGGAGGCAGTTCCACAATACCCAGGCTGGCTGGCGTTTGCGCTTTTATTTCGCTTTCTTTGTCTCATACCCTATCTGTACTACATGCTCACACATCTATTATGGCAATGGCGTCCGAGTGGGTCAGGTGGCAATTTACTACAGATATACGACCAATACTGGGGAACTTGGCACGGGGTCGGAAGGATTGGAGCATCGCATCGGCGTTATTTTCCGTCCTCTTCTTCTTTTTCTTCTTCTCAACGCGCAAGTCTCGTGGCTTCGCATTTTAATACTCATTTTCCCCTTAAACTATGGCGGCCTGTTGTTTTCGGCGGCTTCGAGATTCTAGCGTTCTTTCTCTTTCCTGCATCAGAATGGAGCTAAAGGATTGCATTAGGCGGGGTTATAGGCTGGTAAGCCGGCGGGGTTTCACTGGTGGGTGACGGGTATCATGTCGACCAGAGGATGCGGCGTTTTCTATTATTAGGCGTTCTACCATACTCTTTGCCATGAAGGCATTGATGAATGTAGTATTACATAGGGTACTTTTGACTTTTCCTGCTGTAGATCGATCGCAGCAACGCATTCTTCACTCGCTCCGCATCTTTCCATATATCTTGAATTTCCGAGAACACTCTTTACAGGTTAGCCAAGGCATTGTCACTTCCTCAAGCCCTTCATTCAAAACATCTCACTTCTCCGGGCCATTCGCACCCGTTCAATCTCCCTAGCTCTTAACTCCGGAAAGTCCGACAAATCTAGATACACCTTCCCGCATTACTCTATCCTCGTTTCTCAGCTTATCTCACCAGTCACCCCAAGTCAGATACAGTATAATTCACAGCATGGGATTATCGTATACCGGAGAGTAGCCATCCGCCTTTCAGCCGACCTTCCCTGCCCTGAGCCGGCCCACCTTCCTCAAATCCTCCACGTACGTAAGTTTGGTCTTGGCAACGTCCACATAAGATGCACGCTTGACATACGTACGTTGAAAGCTGATCTTACGTGATTCGAGGAAGAAGGCGTAACATCCTACTACCTGGGTCAATACTTCGGATCTGAGCTTCACAATCAACGATACAATAATCGAAGATCTAACACGACACGCAGCTTTTACGAGTGAACGATGACGAATGGGAACCCGATTGGTTGCAGGGATATGAGTCGTTTCATGTTCTGCTTAGTGCTGAGAAGGATGGGGATTGTTTGGTTTCATGTTCGTGCTTGTGCTTGTTACTATTTATTTGAGAGGGGAGCGAGATGTGGTAAGATTGTTTGCCCGAGTCCCGGTTGGGGGCTCTATCTTCGTTTTCGAAACGAGTCTCTTTCACACTTAACTCTCCTCACTCATGCAAAAGTGACTATAGACTAGGAAGATGAGATCAAGCCTTTAGTTCACACTTCCTTCGCTCATGATGAGGTAAGCTTTCCGTCCGCGTAACCCGAATTCAGTCCCGGGGGCCCTAGATCCACCCAATACTACACTGGCAGTTTCGGCCCCAAGGCATAAGATATTCCCATTCCATCTCCACTAATGAAACTTCTCCTCTCAAATTTTCCTCCCCGGTCTATATACTCAGCGCCAGAAGTCAAAGCTTCCTCACACCATCATATCATATCAGATCGCAGGATGTCAACTCAAAGTTCCCAGACCCGTCCAAGGTCACAAGTCACCGCTTGCAACCATACAAGATTGAAAAAGCGTTTCCTACGGTCTCCCAATGCATGGATCCAGAGTCGCTTTAGTGAACTGCGGGCCGAGCCTTAGCTTGAGCGACTCATTTGATCGCGAGCGGCCGATTCTCAGTCAGTCGTCGGCGCAACCCCTTAACAATCATCGGCGGAAAGCTTACCCGGTCCAAAATCGTCTCTGTACTTCTGTAACTTAGTTTTCATTTCTACTTCTGTTCTCTGGGTTGAAGTATTCTGCGGAAGTATGCTGGTTGGTGTCGGGGCTGAGAAGATGTAGTTTCGGCCTTTCTTTCCTCCATGGGCCTATCCTGATCGAGGCATCGGTCTTCATTCCTCAGCGTATCCTTGCTCACATGTGGTTTAACCGATTATTGGCTTTCCCTCTAGCTTCCTTTTTGTATCTAATACAAAGTCAATTGGATTATTACTCCATTCAAGCTCATTATCAGTAGTCAATACGTCGACCCGGGAGCCAGAAAGGTTAAAGTCATCTCGAAAATTCAGAGAATCCTCCTCTTCGTCCCCCAGCTACTATCTAAGTCGACTAATAATACTCAAAAAAAAAAGTTATTTATCAATACTGAAGAGAGTTTGAGTAGAGAATACCTTACTAGTAACTTAACTACATCATCCATCAACCCTCTATCTAGATCACTTGCCCATTTGCACTCAACTTGATTCGTGTGTGTATACTTAGTTTAGAGAAAACTAACTCTAGACACTTTAGTACTTTTATCTAAAATCTTCTAGTTTAATATTTTAAAGAACTTAGAAAACTTTTACCTATCTACTATGAACTACAGTCTGACCTAAAACCTAGCAGCTCTTCCGCATGGTAGCATATACGACGTATATCGCTCGATACCAAGCTTAATCCATATCCGGATACATATCAAAGAGTCATATAGTAGCGTTAGCCTATACAATAAATTCTTAACTTCCTACTCTAAAAATCTATTAGATTCTTAACCCCTTTTCTTTACCACCACAAACCCCACTCCCTCTATACCCCTTAGTGAAACCTCGCAACGCACTCCAAAGCCCGTTCAAGCCCCCAAACCAAATCCAAACCCCAACATCTTCTAAGACTTTCAAAACCTTCCCTTCACCTCTTCCTCTCCACCCATCTCACACAATACCTTTCCAAATTTCTCCCATCCCTCACAAAGCTCCCGCTTTATACTGCTCCTCAACCCGACAAAATTCCATCGCCGAAATATTATAATGCAAGTCCTTACATCCCTAAAAGTCCTTTAAAGTTGTTTCTTTATTAATTTTTTCTCTCGCCTTTCGATGCTGATGTTGCATTTCTAGCTTCATTACCCTTGGTCTCTTCAGGCCGTTTCTTATATACTTTAGAGGTTCAGCATCAAGACCTAACCCAAGAAAGCCTCTTTCCCAAATATCTAAACAAATTGTGCGCTGCATGTTTAACTCCTAATCTATCTCTTACTCTGGTTTACTTTACCTATTTACTAAGATTCTAAATTACACTATCTCTCTAGATCCTTTTCTTCTCTACAATGAACTAGACTCCCGCTAAAACCCTACATTACCATCCTCCTAAGCTTCACTTATCCGTTGAACTCTCTTTCCCAAGACCACGCATCTAATATACCGCATCTCTCATAATTACTACGCGAGATTAGAAAGAGAAGGTCATCAACATACATATATCATCGAGTACTATGCATTTCAAGTTACTATTCTTGTACATTCTATCTACTATTTTTGCTACACACTCAAGACACATATCAACCATCAAATGCCCAATGCCATATCTACAAAAATATGCAAGACAAAATGGCAAGTATGGCTTCATCAATAACCTCCCTCCCATATACATACTTCCACGATTCGGTCAACCTCCTTCGCTTCGCTATCAGACGCAAGACTCACCCATCTCACATCTCCGCCCACGATAGAGTTGGAAGTAGTGAAGGATGCGATTGTAAAGAGACTTCAAACAAGACAGCCAAGTCTACAGTTTAGCCTTAGGCGCCTCGAGCGTAGGAACCATCAGATCTCTAATATCGCCTGCCGCTTCGTTGAGATAGAAGCTCATTTTCTCCTGTTAAGCGAACCGTTAGCAATCTCATCTAATCCAGTCCAAAAGAAAGGGGAAAAGAGAGGGAGAGGAAAAAGAAAAAGAAAAAGAAAAAGAAGTAAAAAACTTACCGATCCAAGCCCCTTACTACAAACATTAAACTGAATACTATTTTCATTAATCATATACGCAATGCCCCATCCATCATCCACAACCTGACTCCACCCATATCCATTGAAGTACTCGGAACTCAGCTGCGAGCTGGAGATGAACCATTTACTCGAGTACGAGTATGCTGGGTCTTGGTAGAGCGCAGGGACGTCCTCGCCGTCTTTGAGGCATTTCTTCAAGCCGAAGAGATGTCTATCAACACCCCTTCCATCCGAAGCATCAGTGATATATTTGACATGCGCATTCAGCGCCGCCCGGAAAAGCTTCTGGCATTCCTCGGGCGAAACGTCTGGGTTAGCCATGGCATCGCAAAAGGCGACCGATTCATCGGACACGGTTCTGCATGTTTCGGTCCTGCCTTGCTGGAAGCGACGCGTGGCGGCCGATTCGTACGTGGGACGGTTCTTGCCGTAGAATTTGTGGTACGCGAGCTGAATGATCATTTGAACGTAGGCATCTGGACTGCACTTGAATTTCTTGATCAGGCCTTTACCGTAGCCTTGGTACGCCTGGACTCGTAATTCGTGCGCGCCGATCTGGCGCTCGAAATGGCGTTGCGCAGCCTCGATGTCCAGCTTCAGTTCCGGGTTCAGGGTGAAGCGGATGGGGGTGGGGTCGGGCAGATTCGAGCGAATGGTTGGGTTGTCGAAGTCTAGAGCGTTGGTGAAGATGAGCTGGTTTGCGTAGTCGTTGAGGCGGTGTGTTGGGGTGCCATCCATCATGCTGTGCTCGCCCATGAAACCCGATGTACCGTTATCGTTGACGATGAATTGCAGGGGCTTGTCGAACCAACGATTGGATCCGTCACCGTGCCAGTATTGGTGTGCGCGCTCTTCTAGGGTGACCGGGGAGGCGTCATCTAGGCAGACGACGAACGAGGCGGACTCGATGGCTTCGAGGGCTGTAGCGTTAACATCCGAGGCCGCCCTTAGGCGGGGGTAGACCTAGAGCTCGTGTTAGTTGGATGCGAACCGCTGAGGCCCAGATCAGAATTGAAATACGTACATCTGCCCAGACGTCTCGATTCTGGGTTGTCAGTACGCCTACAGGCGCACTCTTCTCCGCCTTCTGATAAATTCGCTTGAACTGGTGCTCCAGCTCGCTGGTATTAAGCTGCTTGCCATCAATCTCATGCGGGACCTTCCAGAACTGGTTCTTCCTTATGACTAGTATATGCGCATTCTCCTTGACTGGGTACTTGACGCTAGTATCTGAAGGCTTCTTAGGCACACGACTGCAGTTGAACATCCATTCATATGAGCTCATGGCCATAGGAAGCTTCTTCATATACTCGGGCTCCAGCGAACCACCATCAACCTGTTTCTTAAATTCAAGGACAGCGGAGGATATAGCCGCAGCACGCTTAGCGGGGTTCCGTCGCTTGCGGTCATCTCGGTGAGAGTAGAAATAGCTGACGTATGGCACAACGGGGTCACGGTAGGCCATGTATGCGGCCTCATTCCACCACTCAGCAATCCAATTGCGCACGTCCGGTTGTTCTCTCCTTGCGATCAATCGCTTCTGAAGTGTCTCGCCTGGTCCGCCAGGAGCTACGAAGTCGTTCACAGCTTTAGTGGTAGCATCGTACTCGGGCTTGCTGAGGAGGGGGTGGACAGATTTGAGATATCGTTTTGCGGTTTCTTCGAGGGTCGGGACAGGGAGACGGGGGAGAGAGTCTTCAAAACGAAGCATGGCGCCTTTGGAGTGATCTTCTTTATAGCCTGTAGCAACAGCTGTTAGCTTTCGTATTCTTGCATGTTGGCATGGCAGAGGACAGACCTTCAGGAAGGGAGGATTGATTCCTCCTCGAATTGACTGGAGGCATGGCGATAAACTGTCCAAAATCAACTGTCAGAGAGCTCTTCGGCTTAGCTCGGCGAAGAGCGCAAAGTTACCTTTGAAGCTTTGGGTACAAAGCGCTGGCGAAGGAGGGAGGAAGCAGGTGCGCGCGCTCTTGCTACTGCATTGAACATCGCCTGGGGTATCGAAGAAGTGTATTGAAGAGACGCGAGATATGGTGAAAAGAAAGACCAAAGCTCAGCGGGAGATTCGCTGCTTTGAGAAAATAACTGGCACGCTATGCGGTCTGGTGCAGCGGCTCGGTGGTTGATGTCTGAACCTCGGCCCTTCGGATGGCTTGACGAGTGACGGAAATCTTCAGCAGGAACCCGTGACCTGCTGGAATCACCCTGCAGAGCTGCCGTTAGGCCGACCATCTATTTTCTCTGCAGCTATGAATCCTGTCCCATCAATCCATCTGGGCATTTGCACCACCTCGACCTCTGCGAAGCATTTTAGTCTAAAGATTCCCCCAGATCTCGGCTTCTCAACCCCACTACCTGTCAAAAACGGCCTCGCGAAGCACAGACTCAACACCAGGAATTTTCTTCTGTGTTGACAGTCCAGATCCACCGGACCGCATCCTATACCGATAGAACTCACTCTTCGCTGCCGAGGCATCTTCATACTGAGACTTCTGGTAAATCCTTCAACATGGTACGAAGTGACTGAACTCGGCCGATGGCGACTACGGAGACGACTCCACCTAGAAAGAGAGCTTGGTTGCAAATAGTATCAGGACTTCCAACGCACTGGAGCATTACATGCTAATACATAACACTAATATATAACATTTCTTTTACTGACCACCAGAATCTACACTGATTCTATATCTTGTGGTTAATTTTGGTACTATGGATTGAAGCACTTTTCCATCATGTCGGCCAGCCCAAACTCGATCTTGGATAGGGAGATAAAAGCCTGTCCCGACATAGCACATATGAACATTCAATCTCCGTCCAGTCTATCAAAACACTCTTCCATACTTATCCACACCCCACTCAAACTTACTTCCTACTCATCCATTATCATTCCCATACCAAACCCCATCCATCTCCTAACTCCCCTTCATCTTCAACTCAACCCACTCCCCAAACTGCATCCCCTCCCTACCCAAGACCCACTCCAGCACATTCGAATTCCCAACCAACCCTCTAAAATTATAGAACAAAATCATCCTCTGCGCCGCATCCTTCCTCCTCAACTCCACATCTTTAGTCCCATACAACCGCACACAAGTCATATCCACCGCCTCCTCAAACCCCGCCCTCGACACCTCAACTTGCTTCCCGATAGTCTCTCCCAAAACCTCCATAGCCCTTCCAAATGAAAGAGTCTCGTGCGTCGAGACGAGTGGATACGACGCATAAAAATGCTTTTCGCGCTCTTCCAGTACTCTCCTCATAACCTCCGCCAAATCCCTCAACGCGATGAAAGAAAACTCCACATCCAAATCCCAGGCACACCTAAACCGCGGCTTCTCCTGTCCCATCAACATCGCAACCGGTAAATTATCCATAAAAGTCGTCGGTTGCAGAATCGTATACGGGATCCCGCTTTCCATAATGTATTCTTCGATATACCTCTTACAGTCATGATTCATCATTTTGCGGAACTGTGTATTCAACACCGAACTCAAAATAAAGTGCTTAAACACTCCTTTTCCGGCGCCGTACTGAGAGGCTGCGGCGTCGATCATCAGATATCCGATTTCGGCCTCATGCGGATGATATGACGGTCCGACGTGGATCACAACCGCGACTCCCTTCATCAAATTCTCGACATCTCGTTTGTCCTAGAGATCGCATTGGATTACTTCGGCGTGAGGATATTGTTGGCGAAGACGAGATGCTGAGGCGTCTGAATGCACAGCTAGGCGGAGATTCTTCCAAGTTTTGGAAATAAGGGGGAGCAAGGCGGTGGCTTGTTTACCGCCTGCGCTGGTTAGGAGGAGGAGGTCTTTGGAAGGGTCCGCTGGCATTTTGATGGCGAGAGAGTAATTTGGGGAAGTACTGAGTAGAGGACAGATGATACTGATTCAATAGTATCAGAGCAATAGCTTCGAGAATAGTCAATTTCGTACCTAGGCAATACCAAGATTTCTGTGAATTAGCAGTTGGGTGATAACTTGATATATCTCCATCTTCGTAGTCGTGACGTATGTATACATATATAAATCTTCGGCGTTAAGCGGAGCACATCTCGCCCGGTTCATGTAAGTACTTGAGTAAACTACGAAGCTTAGGAGGATCCTCATAAAATCTCGCTCCACCTTCCACAAAGGTTAAGAAAGGATCCTTCGAGGCGTGTAAAAGCAGCTAAGAAGTAGCGAGTACCTAGTATCTCCTTCGCTAACATCTCACATAATACATATCGTGATCAATTTCGGAAACCGAAAACACCTTTGAAGATTTCTGCTCTCGGCTCTAAGTTCAGTTGTTGTGATATGAGGGACTTCCATTATGGTGCGTCACGATCAGGCAAAGAAAAGGGGGGTCGCAAATTTTAGGTACGGTACAGAGAAAATCTACAAGGGGCATGCAGTGAAAGCGCTTTGACTCCAATGATGTGTGAAGACCCCAGAGTACCAGTCCAGTCCAGTCCCAGTTCCAGTGTCCCAAGAATGATTAGCCACTTAGCGCTGCAAAGTACCAACAGCTACTTTAAATCCCTCCCGACCACCCTCCGCCAGCATCCAAGCTCACACTTCGGTTCGTCGCTCGGAGCTCACTTTCTATCCGCATTTATGGGTTCTCCTTGACAAACTTAACACCCTTGGCAATGTTGCCCTTCAAGTCACCTAGGCAGACATCAAGCAATTTCTGTTCATGGTCTGTGATCTTGCCGACTGGGTAGATCTTCTCAACACCATTGGGCCCGAGCTCGACGTTGGAGGCAAAGTATTCAACACCCTGGTCCTTGTACAATGGCGAGTCGACGAAAGTAGGCTCAATGACGTTCTTCTGGCCCTGAGCAGCCTTGAGCAAACTCTCGGCGAAGCGGGCACCAGCCATGGCCATGGAGAGAGTAGCAGATCCGGCACCGTCCTTGGCTGCAACAACCTCGTCGCCACCGAATTGCACACGCTTGACGTACTCATCTAATTGTTCACCCTTGAGCGAATAGCCGGACTGTGAGAGGAGAGGAACGATGGTTGCGCCGGAGTGACCGCCGACAACGGTGATGTTCTCGTTGGCTGGGTCGGTGTTCTTGAGTTGAGAGATGAAGCGGGAAGCGCGGACGACATCGAGGGTGGTGACACCGAAAAGACGCTTGGGGTTGTAGACACCTTTGGACTTGAAGACTTCGGCTGTGATGGGAACAGTGGAGTTGACCTAGGAAAGTGTAAGTCGGTCAACCGGAAAGTGAATCGTGATTGAGCGCTAGCATACCGGGTTTGAGATGATCAAGATGTTGGCTTCAGGTGCGTGATCCGCAGCGGCCTTTGCCAAATCTCGGACAATGGAGGCATTGGTGTTGAAAAGATCTGAAGTCATACTTAGTAACTGCGCATGTTAGGAATAGAGACATTGAGCATACCATCACGGCTCATGCCAGGCTTGCGAGGAACACCAGCAGGAATCAAGACGATTTCTGCGCCTTTGAGAGCCTCGCCAAGACCTGATGGTGTTGGGTCATATCCCCGAACCTTTGTATATCAGCTCATATCTTGTGCGTTGGTGGTAACCGAAGCCAACATACCTCGCTCTTGGTGTTGATGTGACCGATATCCGCAGCGACACCTGCAATGATGTTGATTAGACAGGCGCATTAAATGAATGGAGGCCATAATAAATAACATACCTGGAGCTAGGCGGATATCATAGAGGGCGAGCGTGCTAACCCTCGGGTTAAGCTTCAACAAAAGAGACAACGGCTGTCCAATGCCACCAGCAGCACCCAGGACAGTGACTTTAGATGCCTGCAACTCTCTCAATCAGCACCACAGCCATCAAAGAAGTTTTAACACAAAAACCGAAGGCATTGAAAAAGCAATGGAGGGTTCCGGAAATCGGCGTACCTGTCTGGAAGATGCGGAGAAGGAGCGGCGCTGTACAGCACCGAATATTTGACGGGCGGAGAACATTGTGATATGGATGAAGAGACTGGAGATGGAAAGCTGGGCTGGACTGGATTCCAATGAAGGATAATTGAGGATGGTCTTGTAAGAGCGGAGAGAAACGGGATTTTCTAAGCTGCACGGGAATAGAAAGCTCTGGTCTTCGCGCTAAGCCCTTTCGATTTAGTGCGCAACCCTTGTGATAGGATGATATCAGCCTCGCCCACCCAACACCATGCCAACAACATACCCTTAGTAGCAACAGTTTAGGTGTAGCGAGAAACATTTATCTTTAAGACCTACTAAGTATTAGGTATTAAGAAAATGGATAAGCTACGCTCGGGAGACTGATGCAAAATTCGGTTTATCGCTTACACGAAGGTCGAACTGGCTCGTTATGAAGACTCATTCGAAGTATGAATGTTAGAGGCCATCCTGGAGCTATTCTTTAACTTAAGCATAGTTAAGCTTATAGTAGAAAAGAGATAATATATTTATCTTCTTTCTTATATACTACAATTTAGCCTTCCTTCCTGACCCATCCCTCTCGCACCTCTCTACTACTCTATCGTCCCAAACCTCTCTACCCACACCCCGCTCTATCTACTCGCCCTTCCTAGCCTTCTTCCCACCCTTCCCCTTAACCTCTCTCTCATCCGTCTCCTCACCAGCCTTCCTCTTTTTCCCACTACGAACATCTGACTGTAGGCGGAAGGGATCCTCATCATCCTGGAAATTATAGTCGTCCCCAGGCGTATGTACCTGTCTCTCCGGCGCCTCCCTATGATTTTCTCTATGCGGTTTCGGTGGGGCTGGTGGATTATTTCCAGGTCGGGACGATAAGCTTCCCGCACCGAAACCAGAGAGGTTCATGGGGCGTGGGCGCTGAGTGGATTGTCGCTGTGCGGGTTGTGGCTGAATCGATTGTCGTTGAGCAGTTTGTCGTTGGGTCTCTACTCGTGGCTCGATCATCCGAACCTCTTCCAAATTCTTGTCATTGAACTTGACTCGATGAGATGAAGGAGGACTGCTAGCCACGTCCTCATCATCATCCTCTGCCTCTTTAATATTCTTCTCAAAGCCCTGTATACGCTTCTTCGCTTTTTCGTACGCGCTGAGGGAGGCGTCTGCCTCCGTGAGCGCCGCGTCCCGCTGACGGACCACCTTCCCGAACTCGAATCGTAGAAAACTGTTCTCCAGCTCGGTGTTATCCAGTTTCTCGCTCATACCAGTGAATTCGCCACGGTAGCGTTTTAGGGCTCTCATGGTCTCTTCGTTGAGCTCATTTTGATAGTCATATGCCTCCCTGTAGAATTGCGATGACGATGATAGCTTCAGGATCTTATCCTGGAGATCGGTATCTAGTTCATTCCACTCCCCTGGCTTGAACGTATGGGGAACTTCGCCCTCGTACTTCGTTTTGATTCGTTCTTCCCAGTCATTGACTTTGACTCGTGCCTGGTCACACTCAAGTCTGATGTCCTGCAAGGCCGTCTCTGCCATCTCTGCCCTGGCGTGCTCTGAGTTCGCGCGACGGGTTGCTTCGATAAGCACAAGAACGCCTTCTTCGACTGAGGTCTGCAACTGATCGATTCGTTGAGTGATTATACCCTTGTTTGCCTGACTCATTTTTTTAGTCGCTTTACTGACATCTTCGTTGATCTTGTTGAGCCAACGCTGGCCTTGTTCTAGGTCCAACACAATGTTAGGGATGGGCTGTAGGCCTTGTCGCTCTGACTGCACGTCTTCTTCAATTGTGATTTCTGGACGAGTGGGAAGAGGAGGGTGGGCGTTACTGATGGTGCTAATGCTCGCATTCCGTGGAAGCTCCTGGGTGGATCGTGGCCGACTGCCGGTTTGCCCGGAGGGCTGTGATGCCACTGCTGCTGGTTTAGTCGCCTGTCCTTCTGGTGCTGTACCAGGGGTTTTGCCAGTAGATATTTCCGCTTGATCAACTAGTTGTCCTTTCTTGCTCTTTAGGTTGATATTCTTCGGAATAGCTTTGGCGTTGGTTGAAGTAGATGCTTTGCTAGATGATACTGGCGGTTCTGACAGTTCTTCTCCAGTTTCTATGTCAGGATTCTTTCTAGTAGGTATCCCAGTATCCTCTACTGGATGCCCATTCTTGCCTTTCGGGACAACGTTCTTCGGAGGAGCTTCTGCCTTAGTCGAAGCAGATACTTTTGTAGATGATACTGCCGATTCCAACACTTTTCCTTCTGTTGCTGTGCTGGGAATTTTGCCAGCCGACTTCTTAGCTTCCACTGCTGGTTTTCCCTTGGTGCCTTTCAGATCAACATTTCTTGAAGCATCTTTCGTCTTGGTAGAAGTAGATAGTTTCTCAGATGCTTTATTTTCAGTCTCTGCCAAAGGCTCATCTTCCTTCTCTGCCGGCACTTTCTCCTTCTTTTTAGCTAGATTAGGGAACAAGGCCTTGTGTTTCTTGGGCACTTCACTGTGTGTAGTAGTAGAAGACTTGCCCGCAGCTTTCCGTCCACCTTTAGGAACAGTGACTAGGATCTCTGCATCATCAGCTTTTCTCTTCGCCTTCGTTGGCCGCGTAGAACGACGTGACCCCTTATTATCAGCATCCATAGTTGCGGATGCCTGCGTGGAATCGCCAACACTGGCTACAAGGGGGTTAACCAGGTTCTGGCCCCAAATCTGGCTTCGTCCTGGGATGTTGTCCGCTCCCTCGACCTGAACCTTCTCGTTCTGAGACACGGTTGATGTAGCCGGGCTTTGCGGAGTGCTTGAAGCAGCCGAGTGTACAGTAGTCTTGGGTTGCAAAGCCTCAGGGGGGTTGCTGCTCGCCCGGGCCGGCGAATCGTATGTTAACAGTGGTCCGGTCGTTATTGGGGAAGCCTTGGTTGGGTGGTTGGGTAGGATCATGCGAGTTGTGTGTTTGGTTGAGATTATGCTACTAGTTTCTAGTGACCTAGCCTCTCTGTCTTGCGGATAACAAGCTGTGTTTAGCAATTTCAGGGTTAGATACGACACCATAGCAAACCTACATGCTTAAAACAAAGAGATCTTACCTGTCTTGAGTACTCGCTGTCTGCACGAAGACTGTGAGAACGGCGTAAAGATGACAGGGACGCCGCAGTGAGGGTAGGTAGATCGAGCTGGCTGAGACTAGGAAAGGTAATGCGATCAAAGTTGAAGCTGATCAGGGCGAGAAATGACTGCCGCAGAGAACGCATACCAAGTTTGGGAGATGCACCCAGATCTGGCGTTCCTAACAGGCGCGCTAGCTTGAATGCGGTGCACGTTAGGTGTGAATCCAAAGTGTTGTAGTGAGAGAAGTGTTGATGTATTGTATGTGAAGAATAACACTAGTGGCAGAAGAAAGTACCAGCCGAAGGAGAGTAGTGTGGTGTTCGTAGTGGTGATACCCCTCGACGGTGGAGAATGTATTCCCCCAACGTGTTGCCAAGGCATTCAAGGAGTCCACCACAGCAGCTCCCCTCCCAAAATGCAATACAAAGGAAACTGATGTCTTTTGATGACAGGAAGTAGTATGCCTTCCGGCTTTCTCTGGAACAAACGCTTAAACGCAAACATGAATACCTTCTCAAGCAACGCCATCTATGGGTATAAAAAATGAAGATTGAACCAACAGCGCTCGAAGCGCAGAAACTCCCGAGCACCATGCAACAACGATGGACTGAAAAGAGAAGGTTTGTAAGAGTAGGAAGCTTCCACTATCCCAACTCAGACCAGTGGACAGATTCGATCCTCTCAACCTCAAAGCTCTGTCTTCGCATTGGAGGACCGAAGCAGGCATTTATAATCCGCCGACCGAAGCGTACTATCGCTTGACCTTGAGGCTTGTGATTTTCTTTTGAAGAATTCGACCGTGATTGTGAGCCGGAATCTCTAATAACGTAAGAGAAAGGATCCGGCCGTTGCGCCTGTCTGCCACGAGCATGTTGTTGGTCTCGATGAGGTATGGACTGCATCTCTTGGTCAGAGATAGGCGATGGATTGGCTGATGACGATGTCGGAGATAATTGGTCGAATTGACTGAGCCCGTCGCAAGCTGTGGTGCTTAGAGATAATTGATTGCGAGTTGGCCGTGGGGATCGCGGTAGCCCATTCGTTGAATGAGGGTTCAATTGCCGTGGGCGATATCGAAGATCGAATTCGGAGTCGGAATCAACATCATGATGCTGAAATCTTGGAGAGGCCATGGCTCATCCAGAACTTAATAATGAAGCAGAGGAAAGGTCCAAAGATCTCAAGAGGTGTATGGTGTGAAGTTGTTTGGAACAATGCCAACGTCTGACAGGCGGGACAGGGAAAATATATGTTCAGAGATAAGAGAAGGGTGTGGCAGCCTGGAGAGTAAAGCAAGGATAGCTGACCGGAAAATCAGCCAAGGCATAAAACGTTTATATCTTTGAAAACAAATTTCCGGGGATGCTGATCCATCTTAACGGTCCACTCTGCAGCCAATTTTATTTACGGAAGTGGAAGGCGCAGTGTCCAACTGAGGTCTGCGTGCGCCGTCCAGCTGTGCCCCTAGGGCTGCCGCGAACGTTGGATCTGTGTAACAACGAGCCAATGGGCAGGCCCACTGTCGCGCAAAGACTGAAAAACACAGACAACAACCGATCCCAGTCCAACGCCGTCGTAAGAAATGTGTTACTGGGCTGGATGGAAGAGTTGTTCTGTGATGTCCGTTCTGCAGAGGACATGCAGTATCCATGTTTCAAGCATTCATGCGCACGCGAGAAATAGGGGGATGAGAGAGCTGGAGCTGAGGAAACGAGGGGCAAGCCTGCTTAGCGACCCGTGCTAGACAGCTCAAGGCGTCAGCCAGATGGCGCAGAAGGCTCGTCAACCTTCTCAATTCCTCTTCGGATCCCGAAACATCACAGTGCGTTCTGCACGAGATGTGCACATCGCAAGGTGGTCTCTTGTTTTGCGGCCATGAATGTGGCTTGCTCCCATGGCGTGCTGGGCCCCTTGAAACGACCGGCCAGCGCAAAACGCGCGGATTTCTCGCCAACGGGACCTTCGAAACGTGAAACGCTCCCCGGAGGTCAAACAAATGCTATGCCGATACAGATTACGCTTCCTTTCCTCACAATCGCAGTCTCTTATTCCAGCCTTCATCACCTATTGTACGGCTTTTCAGGTGCTGTTCGAAGGATGTCGCAGCTTTATTTTGGAGTCATCATTCCTCCTGTGGAAGCTTCCTGCTGGAGTCGCTTGTATCGTTACTGTTGGCGTCTTGCACTGTCCTTGTATGACTGTCAGACTGCCATATACCGCATAGTTATCTCCTGAAGCATAGTTCTTGATCCAGGATCAAAGACACCATGATGATGATTCGATCGCGGCGTTGCTTGGGGGCTGAACAACACAGTAAGTCCGCTAGACATCAAAGTCTGATGAAACTGTACAGATTGTACCTGTTCCACCGTCGCCGCATGGTAGGGCTCTAGTCTCGGCCGTCTGGTCCTCTTCTTCAGCGCTCTTCGTCACACGGTCATAGTCTGACGATGGCGCCTGAAGGACCGAAATACCGGCTGTGCCTCCATAAATGTCGTGGGAATATATATCTGACCCGCTGAGCCATGCAAGGTTAATCAGACAGCAAAGGCCTAGACGCTGTCAAAGGCTCTTGCTGTGTTGGAGGCACAGCGATATGCTTTGTTGGCTATTGACCCTCTTATCGGCGTCAAGCGCATGCGCCTCTTGATAAATATCCTCAGCCCTATTTTCAGTGCGACTTGCGCTTATTTTTATTTTCCTTTCCAGTCCCGCGGTAAATCGATATGCTGAATGTCTTAGCTAATTCGGTGTTCCTGTGCCGTTGAGATTGATGAAGCCGAAATCGCTCGCAGTGTTGGTATTCGAGTCTATCAGCCTATGGACGCTGGCATTCGTGCTTTAGCTTCAACCCAGGATCATCGGAAAAGACGGCGACCAGCTGTAATGTTTGTGCATCTGCTGACGGCGGACTTGCATTGGAATGCGAAGGGGCGCACAACAACACACATCGAGGGCTTTTGAAAGATTGGGGATGCCGTTGGCCTCGTCGTAAGTAAGCAGTACTGCATTGTGTGCACGGAATGGGTAAGTCGAGGTAGGATGATTTACGGTAGCGGAACGGCGTGCGTGTTTGTCCGTTCCTTCTGGTTTGGACGACCAAGCATCGATATTATCTGCTACTGGCCTTATCACGAGGATATCTTTCTTAGAAGCCGTATCAATTCTTCCGCGACGTCGTAAGTGGAGGGGTATAGCTGATACTGCATTTTCTTCAGTTTTCTAGACTTTCCGCCCTAAAAGAATACATTTCCCTATCCTGAAGCACACCTCAGTCTCGCACTGCGACAAGCCTCGCTTTCTTACAAATCGTTCAAATCACTGAGATTGCACTTTTGAACTTATCCACTTAGTCTTCCCAGATGCGCTCAACCTAGAAAACTTTGGTAACCCTGAGTCCTCCCCGGACGCCCTCGTAGCCCCTTTGCCCCGTCGAAGTCACGATTCGCCTAGCTCGAAATGTATCAAGCAAGCGATTACCGCTTCTTTATCTCCGTAAGCTAATAGCAGTGCTTCAAGTCTGCGGTCTCCGTATCCGAGATGAAAGTCAGACCATTTGATGCTCCGAAGGGGCGCGGTGTCGCCAAGCTATGCAGGGCGAGGGGCGAGGGGCGAGGG
>AJFK01000163.1:0-99963 GCA_000467715.1 Hysterium pulicare CBS 123377
GATCGAGGATGGAGCTGATAGTGCCCGTTTGCCTGCTGCGGAGACGGATGAGTCATTTGCACTACTCTGCAGTATCTGCAGGTAATAAGATTTACATTGGCTATGACATCAAAGGTTTGGGGCTTTTGTTTTTCTAGATTAAGCGTTGGTCTTCAAATATGACGCAGAATGTTGATTCTTGGTACTTCCACTAAGGATCTAAGTATTTACTAAGACTATTGTTCTATGATATCGGTACACCACAGATACATTTAGATCGACACCGGCAGTTGTTGCACTTTTCCAGCAGCTCGCAAAGACCATTTGCCCTCTGCTAAAAGCCCGATTCCACTTTCACTGCCGCTCGTATATTGCGATTGACCTTTGCTAAATGCTCGATGCTACGTTCAATGCCATTCGCACAATGTGTTCAGCCTATGTTAAAGGCCTGGTTCCACTTGCACCGTCGCTCGTAGAGCACATTCGGGCTTTGTGAAGCTCGTTGAAGCAACTTGGCAGCATCGGACGGAATCAACTTGTAGTTCGTGGTGGAACTATGTATTCATATATTGCAGCAGGAAGTGAATTTAAAAAAAGACTACAACTATTAGTTTTAAACTACCTAAAATTTAATGACAGACTGCTAAGAGAAACATGGAGACATTGATGAGAGCGACAGTAAACTTGCGACCAAACACTAAGCAGAACGATCCCAAACAAGGTTAAGCGAGTGACACCAGCGTTACTAATCCAGCAGCCTAAGCGAACGTCCATACCCCAACATCCAACCTCAGCCTTGCGACGAATGTTGCTGTTCAGCCTTTCCAGCCTTTCCAGCCTTCTCAGTTACGGCGTCTCGGAATGTTCCTACCATGGCCTTGACGAAGATGATCACGGAGCTTATCCTGACGATAGAACCCACGACCGCAACCGGATTCGGAGCAGAAGAATGAGGGGGCAAGATGCTTCTTCATGTGACGGCGGAAGTCTCCTGGGCGGGCGAAGGTTGCAGGACAGTGGGTGCATGTGATACGAGAGATGTGCCCCGTTTGAGGGTTGGGGGCGGCCGTGGAGGGCTGCTGCACAGTTATCGGGGCGGGACGGATGGCCAGACTGTTGTCAATTCCATTGGCTGGAAGAGCGAAGATTGCTGAGTTGGCGGTCAAGCCGGGCGTAACAGGATCCTCGTTGGCGAAAAAGTCTATACCAGGTTCCCCATCGCAGCTGAAGGGATCCTCGATGAACTCGAAGCTATTGTTCTCGGGAAGGGCGAATCGAGAGACATTAGGCATCCCATAATGTCCGTCTTGGCTGTGGACGTTGAAGGCCGGAATTGGATAAGCAACATCTAGAGAACGCTGGTAGGGTGGGGGCGTCCAATCGAGGGAGAACTCTTCGCTCGGGAAATGCATCGACAACGCAGGACTGGTGAATGCATGCCCTGATTCGGTAGTCCCTTGCTGGACATATCCTTGGTACAGGGGAAGGGGCTCAATCGGCCAATACCGGTAATCCAACGAACCAAGTGGCTGAAGTGCCTCCTGGACGCGACCAAGCAGCACCAACGCTCTTTCGCTGAAGGCATACTTGCATTAGCTTAAAAAAAAATCCTTACGTAATGCTGAGTGTTGTTGTAGTATCAATGTTGCTCTCTGGCGAAATTGTTTCGGAGGTCAAAGGAAAGCGAGATGGTGAAGAATCAGACATGGCAAAGATGACTTTGACGACGATTGATCCAGGAATCGATATCTGGTACTTTCTCGTCTGGATGCAGCTAGATGTAGGTCTTGAAAGAAGAGGAGTAAGTTGGTAAGGGATAAGAAAAAATCGACAACTGACCTACTTCAAATTATATTTCAAGCAGGCCGACGGTTGAAACAAGGTGGCCAATCAGAGGCTGCAGTAATGCCCCTTTGGTTGGTGCATCCACATCCAAAGAATAGGGACTCAGTTTAGCGAGGTGTGGGTATCCAGTACATGGCTTCCCCGACGAAGTACTTTGTTGATTCTGCTTGTAATTGTAAGGACTTCTTAATCTAGAGCCTTAAAATAACAGCTTTCGTCTGGACCTTATTCTCCACGGCGCTTTAAGTCTCTCTTCTCTTTCGGAATTATCTGAATAACGCCCTTCCTACAAAGCTCAGCGTGTCATCAAATATGATCTTCTCTGGTCCGCTAGGTTATCCTGCTCGCCAATCTGACGGAGTTATCGCATGCGATTTCTGCCCTAAAAAGTTTACAGTGCGTGGGCAATACAAGTAAGAGTTTCGCTGCTGGAGTTATTTTTGCTCACGATGTCATATAGTCGCCACTACAAAATCCATTCTAAGCCTTACAAATGTGGTGTCTGTGATAGGGGCTTTGCCCTGAGGAGTGACTTGAAACGTCACGAAGAAAGACATAAAATTGGCACTTCGAAATATCCCTGTCGGTGGCCACAATGCAGATTTCAAGCCTCCAGAAAAGACAACTTGCTGAAGCACATAAAGGAAGTGCACATCACCGAAGCCGGTTCAGAGCTAGAAACAACGCATAATCTGGAGGAGGCTTACAGGGAGTCTCTAAATGAGCAGCAACAGCTTGCACAGCAGGCGAACATAATTCGAGTCGCTGCCTCGGGAAAAACTACTTTAATAAGCAACTTACTGGATAGCGGAGCTAGTCTTGCGGCGAAAAGCTACGATGGAAAGACAGCTCTCCACGCCGCAGTTATAGAAGGGCACGAAGCAATGGTGCGTTTCTTATTAGATAAAGGAGCTGATGTCAACGCCTCGGATAACAATGGAAACTCGCCACTGCACGTTGCTGTCGAAATGGGCAACTATCGAATGACGCAGATATTGGCCGAAAAGAGTACCGACTTAGATGTCAGCGCTGCCAATGGACGAAATGCACTAGCTTTAGCAGTAATGAAGAACCACGTGGAAATTGTAGGCTATTTGCTCACGAAAGGTGCCGATCCGAATGTCAAGAATATTAGAGGCCCTGACTCGATTGAGACCCCACTATCGTTAGCTGCAGATAACAGTTTCTACATAATATTGGAAATGTTGCTTCGGCATGTAAAAACAAGAGTCAACGTCTGCGTTTCACGATACAAGTCACTGCTTCAATCTCACGCAGAAAGGGGAAACACTGAAGTGGTCGAGCGACTATTGCGACATCAAGAAATCAGGCCAAATGTTCAAAGTTCTACAGGGTACTATCCGCTTCTTTCTGCAATAACGAAAAACCACAAAACTGTCGTCAAAGCTTTACTATCCTCGGAACAGATCGATGTCAATGTTTTAGGACGAAAAACCTCTTGGGGTTATTGCATGCAAACGGCATTACACATTGCGGTCTCATCTCCTGAGCGCCTAGCATCCGTGGAGATGCTATTGGAGCACGAAGATATCGACGTCAATAATCTGAATGAGCGTGACCAATCACCCCTATCCTATGCAACATCATACGGGCAGGAAGACGCACTAAGGTTACTGCTTGCGCACAAGAATATCGATGTCAACAAACAGGACAAGACTGGGGAGACACCACTTTGCATAGCAGCAAAACTTGGACGAGAAGGCGCGCTGAAGCTACTACTTGCGCACAAGAATATCGATGTCAACAAACAGGACCGTGACGGCGAGACCGCACTACACAACATATCGTTCCTATCAGACTCAGACAAGTCCCTCGAAATGGTCAAGCTACTACTTGCGCAGGAAAACATCAACGTGAACCTTCGAACGAAGTATGGCAAAACAGCTCTTGGATTAGCGAAGATTTGCGGCAACCAGGCAGTGGTTGCAATCCTAGAAGCGCGCGGCGCAATCAAATGAGAAGACGAACTTCCCAGCCCCCTTATCAATCATGATCAGGATTCACATTCGGACGGAAAAGGGGAACCCATTTCAACGTACCATTTGGTCTTGGCATTAGGAGATTGGATCCAGAATGAATACATATCATTTCTTGCAACGCTGATCTGTCGAGTGTTGCAAACGTGAAAGTTGATAGATATCAAGTCGCTGGAAGTTGACCGTGGTTGAGCCCAGAAAAAGGCATACTATCCAAAAGCAGTTAGCTCGGCCTTTGCATTGGAAGTACATCTCAAGCTCAGTGGACCTGGCTTCCAACTTTCTTCAGACAAGCCTCAACTGTAAGACAGCAGTAAGACGGTATGTTAATTCCATGAGCAAGGATGCATAATACAACTATAAAGCTCCGTACAAGGCTCACTCATATCTTCAAACATTCGAAGCACCAGCGGGGTGATCTTGAATAAAATTGATTCAAAGGTTCGAGAAAGCAACGGTATCTATACTAGAGAATCCGAAGCCAAAAGCATTCATGTACAAGACTCCGAAAATGCACGATCCATCAACCACACGCCTTGCCTTCATTGCCCTCCATCTCATGATGCCATTACCTCGTTCCTCGTGACTCCCACTAACCTATTCGAACACTAACATGCTGAACAATGGGTGATTAGATCTTATACACAATACCACCAGAATACCTAATCAGTCGTTAGTAAACTACCTCTATCTCATATATCAAGCATAAAGAAGATACTCACATAATCTTATTCCTCTCACTGAGCGCCTCGAGGGCCTTCTCCGCCTCCGCAGACTCAAACGCTTCTCTCCCCGCTCCAGATCCCAATCTCGCATTCACAGCCGCAACAAGCGGTTCGACATCCGCCGCATCATTCGCAAAAAGCGGTCCATCGATCAGTTGACCCAGCGCAGTTTGGAAGATTTGAAGACGAGCAGGCGTAATAGCACTATCACCTTGCGACTCTTCTTGCGTATCATCCTGCGTGGGCAGAAGCTGCGACGCCGGCAATGAAGAAGCGGCGGAAACCTGGGAGGATGGTCCAGCGGTGTTATTTCTGGGCGCAGTCGCTGCGTTGCGACCTCCGCGCTTCGAGCGCTGCGTCTTGGGCGTCACAGTGTAGAGGTCATCGTTGGCGGAATCGTCATCATCGGTGTCAGCTGCAGGCGTTGCACCATTTGTGCGTCCGGAACGTTGACTCCTTGTATTCGGTCCACCTGCCCGCTGTGGGGTTGCTGTTTGTGGTTGAGTTTCATCGCCGTCTTCATCATCATCTGATGAGTCATCCGAATCCGTGGACATAGCATCGGGCTCGCGGGTGATTCTTCTCCGTTTGCGACGCTCGGTTTCTACGACTTCTTTGAAAAGGGCGAAGCGGAGGATGCTCTCTGCGACTTCGGCATCCTTTTGCTCGACACGATTTGAGAGTCTAGCTTTTGCGTGGGCCGTAGCGAGACGAATGAGGGTTTCGAGTGTACGGGCGGTCATGGGAGAGGTCCTTCGTTGGTTGCCTTCGAGCTCATCGTTTCGAAGGGCGGAATACGTTGCTACGATAAGATCGGCAGCTCCTTTCGTCAAGACGGGTTTTATTCTGCTCTTCGCGTACTGAATGTACTTCTTGATGAAGGGGATACTCAGGACTTCCTTTCTCCTCGCAGAACCTCGACCGACAGTCACTGTGACACCAGCATGAAGCATGATATTGTACTTTTCGTACACCTCCGTGGTCTTGTTTGTGTCTTCACCATCATCGAGACCTACGCCCAACATCTGGGCACCTTGATCTCTCACAGGCGCGCCCTCTTCCGTGCCTGCATGTCGGTAGCGATGCATGCGTAGCACATGCTCACTGACCTGTCGATCCCTCGTGTCCTCGATGTCATCCGTGACTACGAACAACAAATCGAAACGAGAGAGCAAGGAATCAGGCAAGGCGATATTTCGATGCGGATCCTTATGTATATCATACTGACCAAAGATTGGATTTGCTGCTGCAATAACACTACATCTGGCATTCAAACTGGTATGAATACCAGCTTTAGCGATTGTGACAGTTTGCTGTTCCATGACTTCGTGGATGGCCACTCGATCTACGTCGCTCATCTTGTCGAACTCGTCGATACAGACGACACCCCGATCGGCGAGAACCATAGCACCGGCTTCAAGCCGGCGCTCGCCAGTCTCCTTGTCTGAAGTGACGGCCGCTGTAAGACCAACGCCAGAGGATCCTCGACCAGTGGTTGCGATGGCGAGCGGTGCAGTATTCAGCACGAAGCGAAGAAGTTGCGATTTGGCAGTTGAAGGATCACCGACCATTAAAATGTTGATGTCACCACGGAGATGGGTTCCGTTGTCCAGATTCTTCTCCATACCACCAAGGAGCATCAGCAGGATGGCTTTCTTGATGTGGTCATGACCATAGATGGACGGGGCGAGAGACTGGGAGAGGAGGTCAAAAACACGTCGGTTCTTTGAAATCTTGTTGATGTTACGGATGTCGGTATCGGTTATTGTGGCTTGAGCGATGCCGCCACCAGACTTGGAGGAAAGAAGGATTATGTTATTGGCGAGAAGTAGGGTACGGAATGTTGAGCTACCGGAGCCAGCATTTCGGTTTCCAAGTGACCTGTAAACACCAACTAATTGGATGCGGTCACCGGGTTTGACTCTGTCCACTAGATCGTCGTCCATTATCACGTCCACAGATCGAGGAAGTTGCCCAGCTGGGGCTCGTTCAGGCATCTCTTGTATCGAAATGGTTTGGTGATCTCGGTAGACGCAGTATCCGTACTCGGTGATAAGCTGGAAAAGTTAGATTCGATCTCGTGCAAAAAATAAGTATATAAGTCATACCGGATTATGATCTTCGTCCTCAGTAGGATAAACGCTTGTGCTTGCAGCACCTGTTGTCATGGTCTGATCCCTGTATTCTCTGAAGTGAAACTTCTGCTTGTTCTCGCTGTAATGCACACTTTTGACGACTTTCGGCCGCACAAGCGAGCACTTTGTGACAATGCCTTCGAGCGAAACCATATGATTGAGCTGGTTCGAGCTCAGTGTTCGAGGATTGCAGGAGAACTCTCCGAAGCTTCCAACGTATGCGCAGTAGTACACCACATCGTCTGATGATTCTCGTGCAGGCCGATTAGGAAGAGTCTTGACGACATTCTTAAGGGCTCGATCGAATGCTTCTACGTGGTCGGAGGGTGTATTAAGGAGCCTAGATAATGTCAGTCCGCACCTTGACTGCCTCAGGATTTTCTTACCCGTCCGCTAACTCTCGGTTGTGTGCTCTGATTTCGTCCAAGCTGACCTAACAATCATGAGTATGCGCCGTTACTTTGTATACATCGAACCGACATACTGTAAGTCTCCTGAGGCCTCGATTGAGCATCAACACGATATCGGCTCGATAGCTAGTAGAATCAGTATGCGCTACTCTCAGGGGTTGGTTCGACGGTGGGAATACCTTCGTGCAGCTGGGTCACCTAGAAAATCGATTAGGTTCTACCATCAGGAATGCATTATGGTGAATCGTACCTGGATCCAGAAACTCTTCAGCTAATCGTACTCGATTGCGCAAGTCTTCATCTCTGAGTTGGGTGTCCATGGTGAAGACTTTGAGGGGTGAACGGGGTTGATGACTTGGGTTTGTGATCCCCGGAAAAGGAGGAAGCCTTGAAGTCGTAGTAGAAAGGAATTAGGGTGCCAAAGTAAGATTTCTTGTAGTGTAGGGAGAGTTGCATGCGAAGAGGGGTGAATTGTGAGGTTGGAAAAGTAAATCGCGTCCATTGTTGGAATCACGCGCCAAATGGTCTTGGCGCGTTTAGCACGCGTGCTAATATTTCGCCCCTTTTGGGCATAGCCCCCTCCGTCTTCAACACCACTCATCTCTGAATCTTTTCTGATTGAAGATGCCATGCCGATTCATCGGTTCTCACGTTCTCAGGTTCGCGTGCTTCTAATTTCTATTACCTAGGTACAATTCTCTTCAATTCCACACACCATGTTTTCCGCACCTCCGCTACGGAGATCATTCCTTGCGTGGATGCACTGTCTGGGACCGTGCCTTATCCGCAATTTCTTGCATGAACTTCAATATATGAGGTTCTCAACTGAGCTCGGGGCAAGGACAATGCTCTGATGATCATATGAGACCATTTCGCCAATATGTACCGTCATATCGGGTCGAACTAGTATCTTAATTACAAGGGTCTGAAGATCTATATAACCATGTTCATTTTAAAACGCCGACGAACGACTCTGAAGGTTTATCCAAAACTTTAACATTACCTCCGCTATCAACTAGATAAGAGTAGTTCATATCCATTCCTCCCAGAAGTCAAACTTTTTCTATCCAATACCGGGTATTACCATTCAATGCGAGACGCCAGGAACGCCAGAAATTAACATCGTGAAAACAAAAGGCCACGGTTGCGCTAACTTTGCAATCAATTCACCAAGACAGGCCACCCCGACGAGAAGTCTAGATAGTTGAAGCCGAAGAAGAATTGGTCCGCTCTGTACCCTACACTTGGTTTAACTGTAGCATTGTTAGCTACCATCCGAGGTGGGGATAACAAACGAGAGTCTAGAACACCCACCATAATGATAATAGATCACGGGCCTCTTTGATCCGGGATCATACATGACTCCCTGTCCACCAGGGGCGTAGACGTCGTCGTGGCTTCCCAACAGCAATGTTCCACCATCTTGCGTCAAGCAATTCTTTCCGGCTTGGTCAATGAACGGGCCGGTGGCACTACTCGAGCGGCATACCATCATCTTGTATTCCTGTCCTGGCTTCGCAAGATTGGGTGGAGAGTTGCAGCATGCGCCAGCGGAGAAGAAAAGATAATAGTACTTCTGATTTCCATTCGTCCACATGAATTGGTAGGAGCCTTCGGAGACACTTTTAGTGGAGTTGAAGGCAATGTTTGCCGGTGCACCACCGGCCATCTTCATCGGTGGATTGGCAAGGGTCGTTTGAAATAAGTCGCGCCAGTAGGAACCAAATGTCAAGTAGAGAGGAGAGTTGGTTGATTCCTGGAAGAGATTTGGATCGATGAGGTTGTACGAGTTGCTTTTTGGAAGTCCAAGAGAACCATGATCAGTCCAGGAACCAACATCTAAGGATTTTGACGTAGCGACACCGATGTCTGACCCTTGGTAGCCCATTTTGCTGACCGCATAAAAGGCATAATAGGTATCGCCGACTTTGCTGACATCAGGAGCCTGAAGGACGTTAGAATATATACTGGAAGGAAGAATGTTAATCCGCAATGGTAAGCCGAGTCAGAAGCCAAGTGCTTATGCGTTGCAGCTAAGGAAGTTCGGAAAGGGAGTTTTGCTTTCATACCCAAATGTCTTGTCCATCAATGACGTGGATTGAAGTTCCCTTTTGTAAGAGAGCTCCTTTGTATGTCCACGGACCGGTCATGCCGGGTGCTGTTGCAATAGCAATGTTCCCACTCGTGGAGAAGCGATAGTAAGTTCCGTCCTTGACGATGACGTTGGGATCATGAATCCAGCTGCAATTGCCCGTGCAGGGCGCAGGGTTTGGGAAAGCGCGCTTCTCAATTGGTGAGGCTGTTACTGCCGTCAAGGCACATAGGCCGAAGAATAGGGCATATTGAAGCAACATCGTGCAAATTGACTACAAGAACAAGCACAAGAAAGATATGAGATACGCAACGCTAATGACATGGACGAAAGGAGGACGGCATCCACTACATATACTCTCATCAACGGAGCGACATCATATTGCATGTTAAGAAAAGTTTTCCATAGAGCGTGCCAAACAGGAAGCTCAACTAGGCAACGTCTTTAGTGATCAACTGAAGGAGGACTACGCACAGCCCTACACCGCAGTAATCTCTAGGATTAGCATTCATCGAATGGGTCCCACGGAGAGGACTCGTGATCTTCTACCAATAAAACAGTAGAGAAGACCCGGGGGTCGGGAAGGAATGGGATTTCCAGTAAGCATCAGGGCTGTATAGGCCTTGGAAATACCTTGCAAGTTGTTGTTGACCATTCGCCCATTGAATTCGGACATACGGCATGACCCATCTTACTCAGTACGCATACCAGGGTCTCCATTGGGTTCCCCATATTGCCCGGCCATCGGAGGATAGCCACGTACGCGGTAACAGCTGACGTGTGTTTCATGATGCGAATTCTGGGGAATCGAAGATAGACCGGAGTAACCTTCCACTACCACTATGAATAAATCTGAGGTATCCGGCCAAAGTGAGTTAGCGGGTTGCGGCTCAGCTCTAAGGGCATCGGCATGCCTGGTTTTTACAGTGAATAGAAATAGACACAGATCGTAGAAGAGGCTTAGATGGTAAGGCGTGACGGGTAGCATCTCGAGTATTCATGTTCTGCCTACAGAGGAAGAATAAGATGTGGTCAGTGGTGAGAGATCGACGACAGAGGATGGGCTAGGAATCCCCAGTAAGGCTGAGCAAACGACTGCGCCGCACGTGGCGACGCTAAGCACTATAAAGTACTAGCGCAATCATATTACTCGGGGTCTCAGTTTTATCACCGCTCTTAACTCGGAACGGAGGTTCGGTTATTAGCCATGTTGATCTAGACTAGAAAGGTTATGCTGTATGGAAAAGGTAATGATTGCTACAACTTGCAGATAATCTAGGCATAAGGAAGTCTTGCTATTGTATATGCCAGTAGAAACCCAAGCAGAAATCTCGCATCCAGTAGGAGTTTAAGCTCGGCGAAGTAATGCCTTTCAACTAACGTTTTGCAGCTTTCACGCCAATTTGTTGTCACTATGCTAATTTCGGGGTCTGCCTCAAGATGCAAACTGACTTTGAAGCCCTTCACGGAGTCCACACAATTTACGTTCATTGTTGATAATGAACGATAGAGCTCCATAATTTCTAACTAAGTCCTTCTTACTAAAGGAATTTCCCACTATTGTGGTCCTAATCAGCCCATCATAACAGCTTGATAGGACATCCCTCGACGTCCGACCATAACTACAAACCGCAAAGAAGAGGTTCATGTCTGATTATCTTCCCATCTTGCATACTTTCTTCCTGGGATGGAATGTGGGAAACAGTGTATCAGGCTATTGAAGACTGCCTAATCGATATGGTCTTCAACCTCGATCCATCGCCTATTTCAAAAGCTTCCTTAATGCTGCCAGCTGGGTAGATGAGCCATTTAGTTAAAGGAAACCGCCCCTGTCCATCAAAACTCTTCCACGGGATATTATCGATACGGTATGGTGACATATCAGGCCGTCCTCTAGTACCTAGGTTGTGCCAGACGGTGATGATAGTACACTTCTGGTCAGGTGGACCTTCCTCGAGTGAATTGGTTGTCACTTCGTACTCCGTTAGACAATAAGTGCACTGCCCACGAGTGATCATAGTCTGTGGACTCCCGCACAAGTCTTCAAAGAAAGATTCGGAATCTGGCGGGGAGTCGTCGCCGTCATGGTACCAGCACGACTCGCAAAACTCGCAAAACTCGCAACTGACTCTTCGATACCTCAGCCTATAATCATTCGGCATGAGCTGACTAGCGAGAATATTCTCAGACCAGGGATGAGCTCTCCTCATGGAATTCGCATGCTGGCAAATTTGTAGCTCCATATCTCGAATGCCCGCCATATTGGCTCCAAATATCTCGTATGTGACTTTCAGAAGAACATGCCCCGCAACAATCCGAGGTCTGACCGTGAAGTGTATCTTCCTTCCCGATCCAAGATTTTGCGTGGTGTTGTATGCAAATGAATCCAATGGAATGCCATGTTCGATACCAACTTGATCCCGTTTGAGCGCGAGTTGAACATGGGGCCATCGCACTGCATAACCGAATCGCCTTTTCCAGATCTCTCCACAGAGTCTGTTTGGGGGAGGATAGCTGGGATTATCGGCGACACAGCTCGAAGGGAAGCAGTTGGGAATCCTCTTGCGAAGAATGTCGTGAAGGAAATGATCAGGAAGGTCGCGCTCTAATGCCACTAGAAATTCTCGTCGCTGGGCTGAGTCCCGCTGGATGATGTCCAATGAAGAGGTTCCAATGATGTTGAATATCCGTTTGTTAGTTAGTATCAGTGACGCCGCACTACTAGCGGGCAACAGCTCGGCGATCATTTGAAGTAGTTCATTTGGAAGCTGCAAAATCGGCGACTGTTCGCTGATCGTTGCTCCTGTTGCTGTCGGCGGTGAGTCGGCTGTTGATAATAAAGGAGCGGACATTTTGAATAGGCTCTGAAATCTGGTTTCAATAGAGATAATGAATGGAGGTCTCGGAACTTTTGAACCAAGTTGGAGATGTTGATTGCAAACAGAAGTTGGAGTCTCATTGGGAAGTCACCTGCACTCGGACATCATTGCTAACGATGGAAAGGGCAAACAGAAACGATGCATGAAGACACTGCTCAACACAATCAGTCCCCCCAATCTCTTGAATGACTCCACAAGTCATCCCTAACCACGCACTCCTTCAAGGTACTCTGAGAGCATGTTCAGAGTTAGATCAGTGTAAATTTCGAGGATGATCGGCTGCACTTTCCGCACGCCTCGATATTGAAGCAATCGACATTGAAGCAAAGGCTTTACGTTATCGTAGAAGAGCCAATCAAAAGTGAAGTTCGAGGATTGAATGTTGATGATATCGCCAACAAGCCTTGGGAGACGCAAAGTCGCAACCGGTGCTAGGTCGGAGCGATTTCAGCCCCGACTACCGCGATCCAGAATCGGGCCCGCATATGAGGGAACACTGTGGAATCTTCCACAATCCTTCTGAGAGACGAGCAACGGCACATCAGAGTCATCCTGATATCAGGGGAATGCAAGCTTCTCTGTTCATGCGCGAAAGAACGATAGAATCTCCTACCTACTCAGACGTCGTGTTGAGGTCACGTATCACGTATTCAAGTTCGCATTCATTTCCCACGATTGTGGCGCTTAGGCAGAGTATCTCTACTCTGATTCGACAGACCCCTGAATACCGCCTTTCTTTTACATACACGGCTAGCGGAAGGATGAATCCCCGAAACGAGCCAACCTTGCAGCACACCGAATGACTCCTGGTCTTACGCGCATATACATCTTCAGGCATCAGTTTTCTGGGCCTCTAAATATGTCTGCATCCCAATTCAATTGCCTTCAAGGTGGTGGATTAAAAACGCTTGTGTTGTTCAACTCTTGTTGCGCAAGCTAATGAATGCAACACCATGTCGCCAATTAACCAAAGCGAGTTGGCACAACCGACCACCGTCGCAACAGATGCTGCAGAAAACATTAAAGTCGTCGAGGTAGTCAAGGAAAAGGATCATGGAACAGCTACAGCCGCAAAGGATGGGGAGACTGAGAGTAAGGATAACAAGGAGAAGGCAAACATCAAAAACTATTTTGTACGTGTTTCCCCATCCTGATCTGCAGCTGAACGTTAATGTCTCCTTAAGCGGGTGCTTTCATATGGAACAACCTTGGATTGGTTTTTGATGGGTGCAAGTCTCATCACTTCAATAGGTGCTGGTATCGTAAGTTCTCCGTGTGGTCAATGTTATTCAGATCTAGCTGAACGATGATGTAAAGGCAATGCCACTCATGAACATCGTATTTGGTAAGGCCTCCTCCTCTTGTACACACTATTGTCTAACATGTACGAGGAAACCTTGTTGGGAACTTTACCGCATATTTCACACCAAATACCACCGTCACCAAAGCCGAATTTCAAGCTTCTGTCAATAAACAAGCGTACGTAAGCGCTGATAGATCTCGAGCGATGATAATACGCCGCACTTCTACATCTAGGATATCTCCCTGAGCTGTACAAGGTGCTGACGATTGGACTCTTTAGACTCTACATAGTATACCTTTTCATCGCAAAATTTGCCATGTCATACATATCAATGGTAAGCACTTCAAGGAAATAATGAGACACCGCCCTTCATTAATGTTACCTACCAGCTCACCCTCCGAATAAGTGGCCTGAGGATATCTGCTGCTTTACGTTTGGCGTACCTTCGAGCGCTCTTTGCTCAACCAATCAGTACAATCGACACTATATCTCCCGGCAAAGTCTCTGCTCGGATCACGACATCGGCGAATACTATTCAATTAGCCATATCCATGCAACTAGCTATGCTGGTTCAAGCACTCGCGTTTACCATTGGCCTCTACGTGGTAGCCTTTATCAAAAGCTGGCTTTTGACATTCGTCGCGAGCGCTGCTCTACCATTCATTCTTGTCTTATATGGGATCATTGTACCATTCTTTATGAAGAATCACAAAGTTACCGAAAGCCATCTCGATAAAGCTTCAGCTCTAGCCTTCGAAATATTCTCGTCTATTCGGGTTGTTGTGGCATTTGGTGCCGAAGAAAAACTGGCTAAACAGCACCAGGAAATAGTACAGGGTGCTTTCAAAAGCGATAAAAAGAATGCTCCTTTCATGGCTTGCTTGATGTTCCCATCTATGTAAGATCCCCCGACGGATGTTAGAGAAAGTATCGTGGTTATGATAATGCTAATACTAAGTAGGATGGCAATGTACGGTATTTTCGGTTTGTCGTTCTGGTTTGGTATCAGACAATACACTCATGGGCACATACACAACATTGGTCAGATTGTCATGTAAGTAGCTTACTTACCGATATAGTTGGACTCAACTAAACCATATCGTTAGTGTTCTCTTCAGCGTCATGATGGCTGTGATGAGTCTCGGTAGATTGGCGGTCCCGATCATATCCGTAGCCAAAGCCGCCTCAGCTGCCACTGAGTTGTTTGTAACAATTGATGCAGAGATCCCTGATACCTCAGGTCTCAGGGATCCAGAGGTCTCTGCTGACGCGGATATCCGGCTTGAAGAAGTTTCGTTCACCTATCCGGGTAGACCGGACGTGCAAGTTCTGAATGCCTTGAATGTTCAATTTGAAGCAGGAAAAGTCACCGCTATAGTTGGACCTTCAGGATCTGGAAAAAGTACAATAGTGGTAAGGACACTAAGTTTTCTCCATACAAGTTACCCAACGTACTAATTACTGATGACAGGCTCTCCTTGAGCGATGGTACGACTTTTCGAAAGCTTCATCAATGAACGTGAGCGACGAGACTGAGAAGGCGTCTATCCGCGACGACAACAAGGATGCCTCCGAAAAGCAAGGCCAAGTCCATATTGACGACGAAGAAGGGTCAAAACCGGCTGGGCTTAACTCTGGAATCATTACAGTTGGTGGTATTGACCTTCGCAACATCGATCTGAAATGGTGGAGATCCCAGATCGGGCTTGTACAACAAGAACCGTTTCTTTTCAATGATACCATATTCAACAATATTGCGTTTGGACTCACTGGGACGCAATGGCAAGATGCGACAAAGGAAGAGAAAATGGAGATGGTAGTAGAGGCTTGCAAAGAAGCTAATGCCGATGAGTTCATCTTAAAGCTCCCACTGGTCGGTAACCTCTCCCTATACTTTATTTCTATTGCTGACTAGTATCATAGGGCTATGAAACCTTGGTCGGCGAAAGTGGCATTAAAATGTCTGGAGGCCAACGTCAACGGCTTGCCATCGCCCGAAGTATCATCAAGAAACCTCCGATTCTTATTTTGGACGAAGCTACCAGTTCCATTGATGTTCGAACCGAGCGTATCGTACAGGCTGCCCTTGACCGCGTTTCTCAAAATCGAACAACAATCGTCATCGCACATCGTCTATCAACAATCAAGCGAGCAGACAAGATCGTTGTGCTCCGGCGGGGCAGACTTGTTGAACAAGGCAACCATGAAGAGCTTCTTAGCAATGAAGATGGAGTATACTCCGGACTAGTCCGCGCACAAGAACTTGCTATGGAGCAAGAGGAGGAAATCGAGGATGACATCGCATTACACAAAACGGAAACTAGTGCGACAGATCATTCAGGAGCTGCAAAAGATGAGCAAGGCAAACTTCTATCGGTCGATAAGGAACCCGGGTATACGCAGAGGGGTATATTCAGAAGTTTCGGGCTATTGATATACGAGCAGAGATCCGATAAGTTGCTCTATGGCATGACAATATTAGGTGCTCTCGGTGCAGGAGGTAAGGAGACTTCGCCACTTCTATGATCATTTACTCACAAGTGACAGCCGTCTATCCTATTCAAGCGTACGTATTCGCAAACATCATCCAGGTATTCACATATACGGGACAAAAGCTCGTCGACCGCGGAAATTTCTGGTCTGGAATGTTTGGAATCGAGGCTTTAGGCGTAGGAATATCTTACTTCATTCTTGGATGGGCCTCGCACATCATATCCATGGTATGTTTTGTCGGATTGGAGTCCAATTTTAACTGACAGATGTTAGGCTGTCTCGACTTTTTACCGTCAAGAATATCTCCAGAACATGCTTAAGAAGCGCATTCCGTTCTTCGATGTTGAAGGCCATTCGGCGGGCTCTTTGACTTCACGAGTTAGCACTGATGCGACTCAGCTACAGCAACTAATGGGGACTGAAATGTCAATGGCACTAATCGCCGCCGTGAATCTAGTTGGTTCAATTGCAATCGCCTTCGCCTATGGCTGGAAACTCACATTGGTCGGTTTATTCGCAGCGCTCCCACCTATCCTCGCTGCTGGTTATCTACGGATCAGCCTGGAGCAAAAATTCGAACAAATGAATGCTGCCGTTTTCGAAGACAGCTCTCAATTCGCTTCCGAAGCCGTTGGAGCCTTTCGAACTGTCATGGCTCTCATCATGGAAGATTCGATTGGTGATCGTTACGCGAAACTCCTCAGTGGTCATATATCAAAAGCATGGAGTACCGCCAGAATCAGCACCATTGTCTTCGCCGCTTCAGACAGTGTCGAGTTGGCATGCATGGCTTTGTGCTTCTGGTACGGCGGTACTTTGCTGGCGTCGCGCGAATACGGCCTTGTCGACTTTTTCATCATCTACATGGCCGTGGTTCAGGGCGCTGTGGCCGCCGGCATGTTCTTCTCTTTCGCTCCCAACATGGCCGAAGCGACTGGGGCTGCCAATCGAATTCTCAGCATGCGACCGATAACCAAACAAGAGGGCTCGAAGTTTGATTCTCTTAGATCTTCTGAAGGCGGTGTTGGCGTCGAGTTCAAGAACGTCTACTTCACATACCAGAGCCGCGAAGTACCAGTCCTCACAGGACTAAATATGAAGATCCAACCCGGCCAATTCGCTGCTCTCGTCGGCGCATCCGGCTGCGGTAAGTCCACCACCATCTCCCTCCTGGAACGATTCTACAACCCCGACTCCGGGGCAATCACCTACGGAGACCAAGAGATCTCCTCGGTCGATGTATCCGCATACCGCAAAACCATCAGTCTCGTTTCTCAGGAACCGACGCTCTATGAAGGCACGATACGCGAAAACGTCAGTCTGTCCGTCGATACGGCCGAGGACGCAGCTATCGAGCAAGCCTGCATCGACGCCCAGATCCACGAGTTCATCACGTCGCTTCCGGACGGCTTTAACACGCGCTTGGGGCCGAAAGGTATGTCGCTTTCTGGAGGACAGAAGCAGCGACTTTCGCTGGCAAGAGCACTACTACGGAAGCCGAAGTTACTTTTACTGGATGAGGCGACAAGTAGTTTGGATTCGGAAAGTGAGAAGCAGGTGCAGGCGGCTATTGAGAGGGCGGCGGCGGATGATGGGAAGACGGTTATTGCTGTTGCTCACGTAAGACCATCCTCCACTCATTTGTTTCCTTTTGTCTATGGAAGACCGGAGCTAACCTGTCCATAGCGTCTTGCAACGATTCAGAAAGCGGACGTGATATTCGTCATGGGAAGTGGAAGGGTTTTGGAACATGGAGATCATCAAACACTATTAAGAAAGAGGGGCATGTATTACCAAATGGTATGTCGACCTCACATTCTCGCTACTACCCTCATCTTTCTCCTCTGCTTCGTAGAAGGAAAGCTAACATATTCACAGTGCCAAGCTCAAGCTCTGGATCGATAATCCCATCTCCCTCATCTCTATGCAAGCCTTGCATTCTGGACATCGTTCTTGCCATCGCGGATACCAATCGTTGCATACATGGCGTACATACATCTCCACACCAGGTGTTTGATTTTCGGGATTATATTTCTGTAAAGACCTTGCGACTATTCTCTACTCGATATATACATAGACCATCACTTTCATACCTAATTAATAGCGAAAAGTCTATTCAAGATCTCTCGCCAAACACTAGAATGAACGGTTTCCATAAGTACTATAGTGAGTGTTCACTCCATGGATCAAACTTTGAACGAAAAGCTGTCGTCACTCCGCGCTGAGACAAAACGTACATGGCCGAGCATTAGAATTTATGACCGCAAAAGAGGATCTGATATCCAGAAATTTTGGAAATGGTTAAGCAGTATCCTCATTTTCATTCCCCCATCATTTTCCTTCACGCATTCTCGAGTTCCAGTAACTTTTTACGCCGATTCTTCAGCTTCGAAGGAATTTTAGATAGCATGCACCAGTCCTCCTGCGAGCTTGGAAACTCGCTCGAACCGCATCCGCCTTTCATCCCTCCCTCAGCCTGAAATGGGGGAGTGTGAAATACACTTGAGCTGAATGCCCATACCATGAAAGAGACGCCCCTCCCCCAGCCGCCACCCTCACACTATTCCAGCGGACCCATGCCTTCATAATGGATATAAGAAAGAAAGAAAGCAACAAAAGAAGAGGAAAAGAAGGAATGAAGGATAGGAAAGGGGATGAATCAAGCACCCGCCTCACACCTCACACTCCGAATCTTCTGATCAAACTTCGCACTCAACCAATCCGCACTCACGTGCCCCCACTTCAACATATCGGCACTACTCTGCGACACGCAGTCTTGGTATCTGAGTCCCTCGCATCAGCAACCATCTAAAAGCAGAGAGAAAAGGCAGCGGACTCACGTGTAAAAGCAACACGAGTACCCGGACTCGACGGTCAGAGACCTCACGTGCTCGTCGTAGTCTCCGAAGAGGTTGTCGAGGTTCGTGCAGAGGGTGCTGGCGGGGACGGCGATGTTGTCGCCGAGAAGGTTTTGTTGTTTGTAGAGGGTTGCGCTTCTGCCGTCGGCGAACTATATTGGGGCGAGGGGGTTAGAGTGGGTTGATACTGAAGGGGTTCATACGCGTTTACGCTCGGTGCAAAAAATGGGGGAGAGAAGTGCCCCGGTTAAGCGAATCTTTACAGCCTTGGAGAATAGAGCCCAAGGCCCAGAAATAGATTCTCGAGGGAAAGAAAAGGATTGAAACTAACAACATCCTTAGCCTCGGCGCCCACAGACTGCCCATCCACAATAACGGTCCCCCTCGTCAGCGTTAAGTTCCCAGCGAAAACGGTAGCGTTGGTTCCGCAGATGTACGCTTGGATGCGATGGACCATGACGGAAGGGATCGAGTCGAGGCGTGTGGGGCCTTGGACTATCATGCTATGGATACCGACTGGATCGACGCAGACCTCGCCGCTGAAGAAAGCGCAGGTAGTGGATGTTGATATGGCAAGGGATTCGATTGAGCGATCGCTTGTTCATTCCCGAGTTAATAGGGAGGAAAACGGGGGATATGGAAATAGGTGATCAGGTGATGAAGAGGAGGGAAGGGGGTGTTTGGTCGGGACTAAGCAAGGTAAGTTACTTACAGACTCAAAGTGTTGTGGATAGTCGTCATGCACGTATTCGGCATATCTAAGATGAGCGAAGTACAATTATCGCTCAACGTCTCTCCCGTACACGCCCTTCCAACTATCGTTGCTGCAGAAGCCGTCTCCACATCATACACCGGAAGCCCAGCAACGCCCAGCACCAGAGCGCCGACAGCACCGAAGAGGAACCCGACGCGCATATTGACCCGGTTAACAACAAGCTCTTCAGATCCGTGTCGCAGTCAAAGTGAAAAGATCGTCCGTTCGTTCGGTCGCAGGTGGAGTAAGTTTCAAAGCTTGAGTCGTCGTCTTAAAAAGATTATCGGTCGGTCGTTTGCTTTCGAGTAGAGTAGATTAAACCCGCTAGAAAACCAAGCAACTTTATGACTTCATTTCCTTTGGGGAACCTGTTAACCGTGTCCTATATGCCACGTTGGCCAAGACCTGGGGTTACAGGGCGAATTCCTGCTCGTCGGTTTGGAATTAAAGCTGCAATTTGAGCGTGATTGGGGCTAATCGATCGATTCCTGGTCCTCGGGCCGCCGAGCCGGGGTGTTTGTTCCGAGTATGGGTTGCCTGTGATGAGAGTATTTCCAGCGCGTGATAGAGTCTTTTGTTCAGGTAAAGTCGAGGATTCGATGTTCAGGTGGTTTTTTCTTGTAGTTGGTTTGTGAGCTTGACCTCATTGGCCTAGACTACACTGCTGGGTGCCGGATTCGGCTAGATCACGATGAAGGGCAGCTAGTGATGAAATACCCGCAACCACGAAGCTCAATGCTGGTATGTTAGTAAGGTTTAGAATTATTCTATCCAACGTAAAGTAAAATGTAAATCGGTCGTCGTAATCGACAAGCAACCGACTCCTATCCTTGGGGATCAATGTGTAGTCTACAGATCGAACAGGTCGAGTACAGGCTCGCTAGGCCCGTAGAATCAGGATGCAAGGTTGGGGTGTAGAGTCCTGGGAGTTTGGTAACACAATCCATACGGGCCACCAGCTGAAAATATACGTACGATGAGTTGAGTAGTTGCCTTAGCGTACCGTCCTTCGAAACCAAGCCTTAGATGCATATAGCACTATCCACCACCGTGTCTCGTGGTGAAGCAGACAAGATCGGACTTCCAGAGTTAGGACATATCGGCAAATTGATCACACCACAAGTCCAAGCCGTGCTCGGATCAACCAACCCAAAATCCTCAGCCGGCCACCACATAGCCTTCCTCCAATCCGGCTCCAGAGAATCCCAAATGGCCCTCAATACTCTTTTACCCCAACCGTTCATGTACCAAAGAGAGGGTGCATGGTGCAGTGGGATGCTCCAATGCGCCAACAAAACTAAAGCCATTGGCGTTTTGGCTTGAAGCAAGGAGAAGAATTCGGGCGATATGGACGTCGGCCAGTAGAGTATGTGAGCCCAGTTTGGTGGATGGACGGGGATGATGCCGAAGAAGTGGCGGAGTTCGAAGATGGCTCGTTGATAGATTGCTTTGTTTTCGTTGGAATCAGTTGAAGAGGAGTTGAACGTGTCGAGGTCGTCTAATGCTTTCCCCATATTCTCAGGGAGAGCATGAATCTGTGGGTTGTTTCGCTGCTTGACCAATTTTCCTATCGCGCCTTCTTCCACGGAAGCCCGAACGCCATTCAAAACCGACCAACCGCGTCTTAAGACGGCAAGAATGTCTATGAATGCACCAACGGGATCTGATACATCCCCGAATTTGAATACTGCAGGCAGACCGATCGAGAAAAGCACCACAAGTAACGAGAATGCTGTAGTGGCGGTGCCGTTTTCAGGGGTTACATCTGTCACTACCGATCGAAACATAGCTACAGCCTTTTCATGATGACTACGCGCGATTTGAGCGTAAAGTTCCCGATTGAAAGTTCGCAAGTGAGATATATGCAAAGCAGCCAGTGCGAGGATAGCATGCATTAAGAAGTGATGAGTTTGGGCTTCCTGGGGCACGGTCGTTTGCCATATATCGTGAAATTCTCGCCGTGAAAGGGTGAGTGCTGTTCTGGTAGAGAACTGATGCATGAGTTCAAGATCTTGGAAATTTAGGGTCGGGATTGGCATTGGAGCATTCAGACAATATGAATCAGGTGATAGAGGGAATTGGTATCTATATGGGCTTAGGTCAAACTGGGTAGATCATAGGAACGTTTGCGCAGGTAAAGACTTACTGGTTCTGGTAAACTTGTACAGGTGTTCTTGGAGTCAGGCTTAAGCTTAAGGAAGAATAATCACAAACAACGCCCCATTTGACGCAATTCGAACATCGAGGCGGCTTCTCATCACACTGAGGGCCGGTATGAGACATTAGCCAACCGGTAATTAGCTAGGAAATGAAGGAACGTACCTTCTTCCTCCTCTTCTTACACTGCCCGCACCCGTTCCTCGATTTAGTATGCGTTTTCCTCGAACCGCCAGCCATGTTTCAACCAATCAACCAACAAAGATTACCGACGCTGATTAACTACAAACAAATGGAATGAAAAGCAACAGCGTTAATTTTTCTGGAGAGGGACAATACGCCTGTACATGGCTATGAGCTGCGTATAGGAAGAAGGACGATAAGAAGTGAGAAGCGTGCGGATCCTCGGAACCGGAAAAGGAAAAGCGTCAGCGTATGCTAAAGGCGTACACTTGACCTTTTCTGACTCTGTGGCGCTGATCTTGCGTCTAGTCCCTGTGGATAAACACGATACTGGATTATGATTGGAGAGTTGGAATCTTTGCTGCATGAAAGATGTACTAATCTAGAAGGAGGAAGGTCAACTCTGATCTCACAGCAGCGTATTTATCTGACGACCATCATTCAAATCTTGAAGAAGGGTTTGGTAAAGCTCAACCACGCGAATTCATTCAAATTTTGTGAGAGGGCGATTGCTTGAAGTAGATTTCATCAACAAAATGGGTTTTCATCCTTGTATGTTATATCATCTTATGGATCCTAAAAAGACAGACGCCTACGCGATACCTTCTGACCTCCAGTTGAACCATGGCAAGTATAAGAGGACGAAGCTTGATAGCATTTACAGACGGAAACTATGTCTTTTATAGAACCATCATACTCAGCATATCATTACGGAAGTTCCTTGTCCTATCAGGACCAGGGAGTAGTCGGAAAACCACTCCTTCAACACCACTTTTACTCTCCAAACCATCATGCAATTCCATTAGGACTCCTCTCTGCCCCTCCAATCACTTTCCCAAAAGTTGACTTTTCAGGCCACGAATTATTTCCATACTCCTCCCAACACTCATCTCAAAGAACCCTAAACTCCTCCACCACCGCACAATCAAACAACCCCACAACCCGCCTATTAAACCCCGGACACCTTTTCGAAAACGCCTTATCCAACGATTCCGGATCCGCCTGTATCTCAGCCATGCTCTCCGCTATGATAAGACTAGGCTCGATCGAAACATATCCGATACGCTGGTAGGCATGCGGCTCCGAGGGATCGTCTTTGAGTACTAAGCACGCGAGTCGGGATATAGTTCCATCTTTACGGACGCCTCCTATGCGGAGGATTTGGACTGTTGATCCGCTTTCGAGGTATCCTGGGCCGTGTTCCCAGATGGGGTAGTCGAGACGGAAGAAATATTTAACATTGTCGATGACGAGATGGTAGGTAGGTCGAAGAAGTCGGTTTTGCGAATTGGCAATGTTTGATTTGTTGGAATCTTCCTGGCCTAGGCGCCAGTATATGGTTCCTTTGACAGCCTTAGTTGAAAGGATGAGATACGCAGAAGCCAGCTCTCCGGCATAGTCTGGACCTGCTGGCACACATTCCGCTTCGATGACTTTGGCATACTCTATATCGAGCTCGTTTGTGTCATGGCCAACGTCCTCTCCAGGAGCAATGACGGAAGCCCAAGACCAGCTAGGAGCTCTCCACTCTGCTGGCCTTGGGTGGTAGGTTAGTGTATACCACAGCAAATCCGAAAGCAAAGATTTCCGCCATAAGCCAGCTAAGTATTGATCGTGGGCCCCGGAATTCAGTTGCTTGGCGAGACCGGAAAGTGCGGGGAATATGTCTTTAGTGTAGGTTAATCCGAGCTGCATGTATTTTCTGGTGAGTCGTCTCCAGGAGTCGCTCTCGAAGCTATTGACGTTGGAGGCACTGCGCTGGGACGAACGACGAGCGTAGTCTGTTTTTGGGTGAACGGTGGATGTAGTCGCTGATCCACATTCACAGGCGGAGCTTTCTCTACATTCCCAGTTTAGCTCATAGCCGGCAAAATGTAGGACTCTAGGCGAAAGTAATCGTTCTTGATGGACCCATGCTCTTTTTAAAAGGGGGAAATCATCCTTGTCTCGTGTGACAAAGATATGTGGCAGCCAGAACCGAGCATAGACGGTAACTGGACTCTCATTGAGATCGTTTACGATAAGCTTATGGGGGTGGTAAAACTGTTGGTATGACCTGGTAAAACAACCCTCATCAGATGACGAAGCAGCCGTGGCGGCGATAGTAATATACGAGTTCTGGTATATAGACGCCATTTGCGCGGCCTCCTTCTGCCAATCCAATAGATCGTCCTGAACAATGCAGAGTGAGTCAATCCATATCCACCTAAGGCCGAGCCGATGAGCGAAGCAGACAGCGTCTTGGAAAGATCTTGGTAACGCGGTTGGCGGTATCTCCTTTTTGAAGTCACCGAGAGTTCTAGTAGTGGTGCGTAACATTGGAGACTTCGCGTTCTGTATACCCCAACAATGGCTTAAACAGGCATACCGCTCCTGCTCTCCTTTAGTTTCGTAAAGGCGAAGAGTTGGTTCCTCGATGGAACCGATATCAAGAACTCTCGTAGGTAGCGGTTGTTCTAAGCCAGGTCCACATTCCGGGTGATTGGAGATGCAATTTTCTAGCCAGTGCCTAGCAGACGATAGACTAGCAAGGGAGGCGGTGTCACCAGGCGGAATATTCAGGACTTGAGGCCGTAACGCAGGGTCAGACTTCTGCATGACAGCATTCCTCGATAAAGCTACCAGAGTCAGAGGGAGAGTGCCAGTATGCCATATCGATAAATCAGTGATGTCTGCTTATGACAATTGTACTGTGCACAGATTCGCCAAATGGAAATTGTACAGGGCCGTGTATGAAAGAAGAAACGTGATTGACAGTGAAATACGCAGACCAGACAGCTTTGACGAACGAATATAAATACACAACTTACAATCCCCAACAAAAAACTCCAAAACCCGATGTTTCCACGGATTATCCCCCCCACAAAAAATCAAAAGCGTCTCGAACGGCGTATGTCGTTTTTCAACCATCATATCCCGATCATCCAGGATCTCCCTCGGAGCACATCTCACAATCGCCTCGTTTTGAATGGTACAAACATGGCATCCATCTCTGGCAAAAGCCGCGATTTGACGGAGAGTGTACTTCCCAGGTCGGGTTCCAAGATCGCTCGGACATTGGTGCTTGCTGTGTAGGATTTCCTTCATACACGCGAGGGGAGGGGCATTGTTTGAGGTGCTGGCCATTGTGGTAGGGCGCGGTTTATATTTGAGAGGATGTGTAGAGTCCACCGAAACTCTTGAGGGACCCTTTCAGATGTGTGTGGGAGCATGGATATGAACAAACGTAGGACTCAGAAGCATCAACGAAAGAATGGAGTAGGTCGTGAGATCAAGGGTGCCAGGCATCTGTTTCGGCTCGCGCCATTTGTCTCACGAAACATTGGGATGGATAGGCACATCACATTTGAGGCTAGCAGTCGATTGTCGAGATGTGGAAATGATTCTCTGAAAGAGAGGCAAAACCGGAGGTATGGAGTTCTCTGTTTGCATTTCTGATTGAGTCGGAAGGTGCGAAGTGGTTCGCTTAGTAAAGTAACCCATATGTTAAATCGTTAGGAGGATCTTTGCCGCAGCATCTATGTCTACCTAGATAGATAGAGCATAGTTATGATATCAAGAATAGCTTATAGAGAGTTTTAATTCCAATAAATACCAGTGAGAAGCCTAGTCTCTATATCCATCTATCCAAACTCCAGCAGCCCATGCTTTCGCATCCTTGAGCAGAATTCCTAGTCTTCATCCCAACCCTCCAGTACCTTACAAACCATGCAAAGAACAGTATCAACAAACGAAGAGATAAACTCCCATATTTACAATTCCTCCTCTTCCTCCCCTCTATTCCTCTGAACATCTAATCCTCTAAGCTTCCTCGCTAGAAGACCCGCGCCAGGTGAAGCTGTCGGGCCACTAACACCACAGAATGCATTACCTCCGTATCCGACATCCCCTCTATTCAGTTTATCATAGGTCTCCTTGCTATGACCGTTGGGACTACCAAGGCCAGACATAGATGAAGAAGAGCTACCGTTGGAGTGAGAATGCCCATTATAAAGAGGCCTGAAAGGACTGCCGTTGGTGTCCATGCTCATCGGGTCTCTGCTTACAGGTCTAGACTCGATCGCCGCTAAACGAGTGACATTGAACGGAATTGGCTCTACCGGGGTCGGGATACCGAATCCCCCAGAGACGCTCGTGTTTGTGCTAGGAAACTGATATGCTGGAGCTGGCAAAGGTGGTTGCGGACTCAGCCCGTCCATTCGGTCGTAAGCGTGATCTGACAGTGAGAGTCCTGCACTTCGGCGTCTGAAAGCTTTCTCAGCTGTTAAATTCGCAGCGGCAGACAACGAGTGCTGCGCCAGAGCTTCTCTTGTAGCTTTGTAGGCGCTGTATTTTGGTTCAGGTAACTGAACTTCGTTCCGTAGCTTCTCCTTTCCATCCGGCACACGGTTAGCAAAGACCACACGAATGCCTTTATATAAGAAATAGCGGCCTTTTGAAGGGCAACAAATATGCAAGTGAATCAGATAGCGTAAGACGGGTCGGTCGTTCGGGTCATCGGAAGTACTCAGCGCAGCTTCCGGTCTATCCGTGCCAAAGTTTTTGCGGGTAGATAAGGGCATGTCGATAATGGGCCCTGCTGAGTAGCTTCGTTGGCGGACGAAGGTCTTTTGGCCTGGTTCCATATCGGAGAGGTCGTAGGGCACGAGGAAAAGTTTGACAGCTGTTTTGTTTGGATTCTTGATCACGATTTGGAGTTGGCCTTGTTGTGGGATGCGATAGCAGCCACCTGGTGGCGCTTTTGGCGACGTTGACCTTCTCTTCATTTTTTCTCTCTTTCTTAGATCACTCTTTGAGCAGTGTTCTAGATGCTCATCTCTTGGGCTCGATCTATAGTCGATGTCGTCCTGATCTAGGTTGGACACAGTATGACGACGTCGCCTTCTTGAGGCATCATTGTTCCCCCCTGGAGGGGAGAGCGAATTCTCAAGGTCAACAAAACCAACATACGGGCTTGGTGAATCCTCCGCTATCCGTCCGTTCCCGCTATTGTAGCTATAGAACACAGCGGGAAAGGGGACAGTCACATGTGGAGGGCAACGCAAATTGGCTTTGCATTGTCCCTTCCCTAACACTCCTATCTGAGCAACAAAGTTTAGGGGTCGAGAAGGTGTGGTGGACATTCTTCCTCGCAGAATTGATTCTTCGTATGACCCAACCATTGGAGCATGATGCAAAGGTGACTCAGAGGAGATTGACGGTCGTCGCGGTCGAACGATTGGAGTTTGAGGAGTAGAATGCGGTTGGAGTTGGTTGAGAGAGGTCAAAGAACGCCGTGGTTGGTGAGCCTGATAAGGGAAGGTACTTTCTCTTTTTATATGTCGAGCTGCGGGAGTGCCAGATGCCGATCTTTCCATGTGATGCGATCTGAAACTTTGAAACGAGTATGGTGAGAATGTATGCCGTCTATTGCTCCTTTCTGGGCTTCTAGACGATTGCCTAGATGCTGGCCTTGATGAAAAATCAAGGTCAGTGTTGTTTGACTGCTGTACCAAGGGGCTTGTCGGAGGCATGAGCATGAAGGACGACGAGAAAGATGATTGAGAGGCTGCCCGTGATCTAACGCTAGGCTTCCGTTCATGATGAAGAGCATCGCTAAATGAGAACTGAGACTCGCTTCGAGCAGAGGCAAATGCAGCCGCTGGAAAAGAATGATGCCAGGGTGCAACTGGTGAGGTAGATAGCACATTTGTGGACCGATTTTCATACGTCGTATCACCCTTCTCTTCCCTGAAATCTCCCGAGTGCAAAGCTGATCTTGGCCGCTCGATTTCTATCCCAGCAGAGGCATTGTCACGTAGTGGGTCAGGGGTAGCGGTTGGGGACTCTCTAAGCTCTGCTGGCGACAAGAGTGGTGTGGTTGATTTGTCTCGAGCTTTTGCAGGCGGCTCAGAATTGGCTTCAAGGTGCTTCCCATTCTACAACGCACCAGTCAGGAACCGTCTTTATCTATTCAGGATAACTTCCTTGGTCGGACCGTTTAAGATACTTCATGGTCTATGGATCTAGGGACATAACAAGACTGGACTTACGTTCTGATGTGGCGGCCATGAGGGGCTATTTCCTCTCTTGATTCTCTCAATCAACTCCACTCTATTCCACATAGCCGGTTTCCGGCCATTGTAATTGGCCGCGTTCACACCAGAACGAGGCACTGGGTCCATAGCATTCTCGGTGTACCAACGGTCCAGCGATCCGCCCTCGAAACCATTTCCCGAATAAGCTGGCCTTTGCAGTTCGTTCTTAGCGGTAGGAGTGGGTTTGCGAGAGGGCGAATCGGAATGATCATGGAATATGGGCATGATCGGGAAGTTTTCTTTCGTAGAATGGCATGAGTACAGAGATCTACGGCAGTGGCGAGCTCCAGGCTGGCAGGTACAATGGTGGAGATGTATGGCGGTTCAGCGGGGACTGAGGTAGTCTTGTATCAATCAGCCGACGGTTAGAGCGCCCTCTGGCACCGACTACGACATGAGTAAGAGCTGCCGGTTTATACAGCTTTGCTGGCTCCACTAACCACAGCTGTGCCAGACTCCAGGGGGTTCTGAAACGCAAGGAGAGGCGAAGGGGAGAGGTCGGCAGGTTTGCGCAGAGGGAACAAGGTGCTCAGTAATGACGACGGGAGCAAGGTTGATAGACAAAGGCGGGAGAGCTTCCTTTTCTTCCCGCCGATAGAGCTAGCCCAGCTCTGCGTCCTCGAGGAGGTAGCATCATCATCCACAGGTCACCCGATGCAAAGAATGTGAGCTTCTTGCTGCGTGCCCCGGCGCACAGTCCGTATGGCCGGCATGGTTGTGCAAAATGCAGCATGAAATAGCCAGATTCGACTCGCCGTGCCCGCCTGCGCTGTTTCTCGCCCACGAAATGACTCCGCGGTCGTGTCAAACTTCGCGCCATCCATCCCTCCCACCGAAAGCCCCTCCACCAAGGCCTTTCGCTTTCACCAACCACCACTCAACCACCCCCAGGACCTCCCATCTCCGGCGAACCCCGCAAACCAACCACAATGGCTCCAAAGCGCCCAAGGGAGGATGATGGAGAGGCCAAGCATCATTCAAAGAAGCAGAAGAAGGGATTTACCGTTGGTCCTGCAAATCTGCCTGATGGGACTCACAGACGCAAAGGTGCGACATCAATTTCTTCCACTTAATCCATGAGGTGCAAAGAGCTCTCGCCAGACATTTCTAGCAGGCCTTTGCCTCGCCCCCAAGTCCACGCACTTTGAGAATTATCTTTCTAATATTTCCTTAGTCCAAAAAATAAAGAAAGACCTAATCCACAAAGCAAAGCTTAAGAAAGACTACGCAAAGCTCAAAGCACGCGAACAACCCACCACCCAGCGATCCGTCTACGACCACGAAAATTCCCAAGCCGAATCCACTGCCTCACCAGCGCCAGAACCAACCCTAGAACCACATCCCGACCGGCAAACGCTTCTCGACCAAACCTCCCCATCCCCAGAACCACGCACCCAATCCCACCCACAACAAAAACGACCGCGGCCAAAACCCCAACCCTTCAAAGCCGAATCCTCAATCGCTCAGAAGCGCAAAGAAGAAGCAGAAGCGCAACGCAAGGCACGCGAAGAAGCAGAGAAAGAAAAGCAGACCAGGATAGCGGAGCGGGAGCGGTTTCGGAAGACGATGGCGAAGGCAAGGGGTGGGCCTAATGGGCGGAGGAAGTTGGGGAGGGAGAGTACGGTGTTGTTGGAGAAGGTGAGGAGGATGGTTGCGAGGTCGTGAGGAAAGATATACCCGGATAATTCTGCTGGCGGTTTTGAGGGAGGGGATTTTCTGTGTGATGGTTCTGGTTGAAAGAGCTTGTGTGGGCGAGCCCTGGACGATATTCTTCCGAAGCGCGCTTGGGTGGTGCACCAGAGGCATGTTTGCCGTAGATCGAAGACAGCAAGAGTCGACGATGAGAGTAGAGAAAATCTAAGTATCTTCCGTGATTAATGACCGGACGCGCAAATCACTTCAAAAATAAAACGGCAAAGAAAACGCGAAGAATCATTTCGTAAAAAGAAAGGAGTTCTATACCTCACCCTACCTCCGGAACCAAACCCCCCTGATTCATCAACGTCTTCGAACAACACGTGTACATACATCTGCCAGGACTCCTTCCTCAGCCTCCATAAAAAAATGAATTGAGAATAAGAAATAACGAACAATACCTACAGTCTCTGAGCATCTCAAGTCCGTCCTACCAGTACCACGAATCCCAAACCCAAACCCAATCTCCTGTATAACCACCACAAAACTTCCCTTCAACCAGCCAATCAACCATCCCACCTAGCCCACAGACCAAGAGAACTCTTTCCATAACCCTTCCTCTAGATTCCGAACATGCGCGCCTGAAATAAAGATCCACACTACCAACGCTGCACATCCCCGCCGCCTCGTTCCCTTTCACCCTGAAGCCTTGCGATCCCGCGTATACCATCCTAACAATTCCTCTTCGAGATTTCCAATATCAACCCCGCTACGCCTAAAATTCTCTCTTTTAGTCCACTCAACATACCAAGAGCGATTATATCCAGCTATCTTTCTCGTTAGAAGAAAAGCATGAAAAGACACGCCTACTTTCCTCCCCTTCCATCCAGAGCACTTCTCAGAACCCCGCGCTAAGATCGAGGGAGTCTACGTCGCTTCATTTCAAGTTGGGAGGGGCGTTTCGATGTTTGGCATGAATGAGTTGGGTGGGAGTTGGTAGTCTGGTCTGGTCTATGCTTAGATCACCAGTTTTGATGCTCGGGGTTGGGGGTAATTGGTTAAAGGGAGCTAGAGATTCCGAATTGATGAGTTGTGAGGAGTTCAGATGCCGTGAGATATAGCAGTGAGTGAGGAGAGTGTGATAGGGGGTGGATGATGGGACTGTGATTGTATCTATTCTACGTAGGTGTAGTGATGTTCAGAAACACAGTTTCTCAATTCGCACGTGGTAATAAAGAAGTTGCGGGATTGTCGGCTACTCCTCAAGTACTTGAGCCATTATCTGTCTCTACAAACATCCTTGATCGCTAAGGCGCCGAGAACTGGGCGACGTCATCCCTAAACCTGGCTCTCCTTCCCCTTTCTACCTCTCCCGCCAACTAACCTTCAAACATGCCCTTGGCTTTCTCTGCTCCACCGTATATCCGCTACTCCTCCTCACTAGATATTAGAGCAGTAGCACCCGGGCAGGGGACCAGGTAAGTCATGCCATGAGGTAGAGGTAGAAGAGCCACGGGGAAGACTTTAGATCACATTGAGGTTTGCAACGAGGGTTGCACGAGACTGGAATCAGACGTCTTTCTGGGGGACGTCAAAGAAAATCAATCTGGTATACGACCTTCGTGTCGGCCAGTATACCACCCTGATCCGTCCGATGATCATTTGGCTCGTGTTAATTCTTGGAGCATTATCATAGTCCATTTGACCCTCAAGATCCCATTAAAGTCTGGCAAGTAGCTGGTTGATTTCTCGAACGTCGTCTTGGATCCACATTGTTGGGTTCAGGCAGTGGAGCTACTGCGGTGAGCATCCAAGTGCGGAGAGCACTGTTCTCAGGACATCCACAGTTCAATCTTCACTTCCTACGGGGTAGTGGTTATCAGCTCCCCTCGGCACCATCTGGGAAGAGAAAGCAGGTGTAGAACATAGGCGCCATTTAGGACTTCAAGACAGGGTCCATACCCGAGTCATGTTGGGGAAGGAACGGGATCGCGTTGTCAGGGGAGTGATAACGAGGTCGTGGAAGTTTGTTGATAATAGCTCGAAGGAACAGCTGCCAACAAGGCTACCACAACGCCATGAAAGTGTCCGATTCGTCATCCGAGAAGTGTTATGTGGGGATCATTCCTTCGAAGTTTCGTAAACTTGGGGATCAAACTTCTCGCTTTCGGATTCCTCCTCGTTCTGCGCGTGAGCAAGTTTATCGCGATGCAACGGCTACCCCGCAAACGCCATTACGATTCTTGTGTGCCGAGGCTTGTTTGAGAGGGATGTGTGCTTCTGTACAACGTGAGTCACCAGGGGTGTCAGTATGCTCCTTCGGCGCGTAGACTGGAGTCTTGATCTCGACTGCTCATGCTTGATATGCAGATATGCTCCAGTCTCCATGCCGATCATGCTCAGAAGAAGAATCGTGGTACCGCCATGCGGGGAACAGGGGCAGGACCTGGTGTATGGTACAAAGCTTGCCCTGTGAGTCGCAGTGTTGAGAGTAAGTCTAAATGGCGTTGGTTTGCAACCTTAGCTTGGGATTATCACAAAAAGGGTTCCGCATGTAACGATTGATGAAAATGAGCTGAAAGAAAGGAAGATTAAAGCTCTGACGGTACGACACGCAAATCAAACGTTGTGACACCACCTAAAACTGACTTCGATGCAGATTTCGGGTGAACTGTGGACAAAGCAATATTAGCCAATCCGTCTCTTAATCTACGAAGAGGCCGTTCGTCAACGGTAGATCGAATGATTGCGGCAGTGCTTCAGTGTGGTTCAGTAGAAGTCGTCATCTTTCGGCGTCAGCTGCCGCGCAAAGAGTAACGTCAAGCATCAGGCCATGTAGATGGCCCAGGTGTTTCTCGGTGATTGTCAGTCCCTAGTGGAAGCAAACTACGGGACTGGGGTATGCCTGATGATCCAGCATCCTCTGTATAAAGTAACTTTGTTAGCGGTAAGCGGCTGAACGGTGTTCTGTGTCTCCTGCCCTATCCCAAGGCCCTGGATGTCCAGGTAGGTACTCCCGCTTCGGCAAGATGAAACAATGGCCCGCGATCCACTCCATCTTCCCGCGTGTACCAGACTGGCTCTCGGATCTTTGGCGTAGATTAATATTAATTTTTCCGGATGTGGCGGTGATGAGCTGAGTAAGAGAAGAATTGCTTGCAAATGCCAAAGAGGCGGTACATGTGATTAGGACCAGTCGTCGATGATTCTTTATAGGTGGATTGATGGAGTTGGATGGAGCTTGGTCCAAGTGCAAGTTCGGCCCTTGCCAATCTCCCCTTATTGCAAGACATACCGAAGGCGGACACGTGTTGCAACGTCCGGTGTCGTGGTACTCTGAAACGGAGCATTTGTCTACCTGTAGGCCGAGCAGTTTGAAGGCCTAAAGTAAGATCAATGAATAGAACAGCAATAACGACCGTCGCCTATCAAAGGCATTGTTTCTGGCAGTCCCAGGCGGATGACGATTCTCCGTATCCGTACCTGCGTCGTGTAAGGCCTAGGCTGGTAATGATGACGGGGCGATGAGAGGCTGAGAGCTAGAAGGTAGTGTTTAGTATTAGACGCGATGGTGATGACTGTCCCCTCCATCAGAAGAATCACGTTCAACAAATCTATTTTTACGGGAATCGTGCCTTTCGGCTCCCATTCGCTTCTTGGCTTTGGGGGTCTGGTTTGAGGGGAAGCAGGCGAGCACTGCAAATGGCTGTTCCTGGTGCTGCGCCTAGCTTTGCCGCGCTGGCCGTGAACTTTGCATCCCAACTGGGCATGGAACCATGCGACTCCGGCTGAACTTTGAGGAGGTGTTGAACCTGGAACAACATTGAGACTGACTTTCTGCCATCGGCTCCAAAGCCACGGGGAAACTTTGTCGAAAACTCGCTGAGGTTGATGAGCTGGAGTCTATGAACATCTTCGCGGCCTCGGGGTAATATCAGTCATGGAGATTCGCATATGATCCAGGAGGGAACGGCACAATCGTGGGATCCTCGATGTGGAGAGTCGTCAGTGCTCATCACATCGCCCTTTGATCGTTTTGCGTTACGCCGTTAGCTGTGGGCGCCCTGAGCTTAGCCCTTTTGGCCTGGCGCTGCCGCGTTCAGAGCGCAGGCCAGAGCGCAAAGGAAGCTGTTTCATGTCGCCGATGCACCAATTCTGCTGCGGCTGAGCTGATGACTTGTGCTGGATCGTGGTGGTTGATGAAAGGCGTGCAGTAGCAGAGTAGCATAACCACACGCGGCAGCGAATGTGCTTTTCGCTGACCCGCAGTTCGCAAGCTCGTGCAGTTCACCTCACCAAAGAACCCTCTCGACGCCACGGCAGTAATTGCGTTACCGTCACCAGTACTGTTCTTCAGCCGATCGCAGCTCCAGAGTGAGTAGCTGGCCTAAGCGCAGCGAGCAGGAATCCGGCCCAGTCGCATAGACGGGCCTTGCCAGCTGCCATTGGCTGAAGCATCTAACTTCTCCCACACCCTCTCCTTCAAGTGCCCTGCGAGTCCTGAGCCGACTTCTTGGAGGGGGAGACGGCGACCTCGAACAACACAGTTGCTCCCCAATCACTCTTCGCCGTCATTCACTGCTCGAGGACAATACCCAAATACCCATTGCGAGCTTTGTCAGCTGCACACTGGCCGCTTTTGTCATGCTAACGCCCCGTAGCCAACGCCATCACCACTGTTCGCCGCTTCAGTTCTCTCACCCGCGTCGATCATTACCCACCCTCGCTATCCTTCCTATCTGATCCCATATTGCGCTTCCACTGCGTCGTCTTCCGTCTCGTCGACAAAACCACCGCCGCTGTCTTCGTTGATACCCGCGGTTTACATTGCTCGGAGGAGGGATGGATTCGCCGGGTGCATATCCAGAGTCTCCTCTGGATCAGGATGACATTGTCTATCCGTGCAAGGGTTGTGGAGAGGTACATGCAGCATTGTCCCCGCCTGAAGGAGGTTCAGTTGCTAACAATTGAACAGATTCTTGAGGAAGGAAAGGCCTTCGAGCTAGGTATGTCTTTTTCTGTCTCTCAATCGTGCCTTCCTCCCCAGACCCGCATGCATTTCACCACCACCACAGCGATGACCATGGCTGACAGTTGAGAAGCTGGAAACAGATGGCACATCGACTGCTTTCGCTGCAACACCTGCGGCACCCTTCTCGACTCCGACGCAAATCTACTCCTACTGGGCGACGGATCCCTAATATGCAACAACTGTACATATAGCTGCAGTCATTGCGGCAACAAGATAGAAGATCTGGCTATCCTCACCGGAGATCAGGCCTTCTGTGCAAACTGTTTCCGGTGTCGAAACTGCAAGCGAAAAATCGAAAATTTACGCTATGCGCGGACCTCACAAGGCATCTTCTGCATGTCTTGTCACGAATCGCTGATGGCTCGACGGCGCAAGAAGTCCAAGAAACCCCCGGGATCTGGAGGCGCGGCGCCAAAGGTCGACAAATCCTTACCTGCCTTGCCTCCAAGTGCCGTATCATCATTCACTCCGGAAATTGATACACCACCTTCCGAGGTCTATTCAGAACCCCCAACCACAGACGTCTCTCCTCGACCTCAAGGATCTAGAAGGAATGAAGCTTCTCCAGCAAATTTCCGGCGGGATGCTTCACCTGCTTCACTCGACGATGCCGGGAAAGGTAATCCACCCAGCCCCACAGTCGAGAGTTTATATCTAACTCTACATAGAAAACTTGACCCTTCCAGCGAGTAACTATAAGGATCCAGCCCGTTCTGAGGTTTCTGACAATGGGGATGACAGTATTTTGCTTCCCTTTGCCCTCGATCCCAACACAGCTCCTGGGCCCTCTCCCCTTGGGAAGTCGCGAAAGTACAATGAGGGTCCGGTGGAAAAAGTTGTCGAGTCTAAATCTGAACGGGATTATTTCAATAAACCAACCAGGAGTCACAGGGAAATGCTCAAGGAAGGCCGGCCAGAATCGACGAGATCAACCTCGACAGAGAGGGAACGACAAACACCCAAAGCGGCTTCGGGAAGTCCGCACATCGCCTTCCAGGAGAAAGGGCGCCAACCTTCTGAGAATCTCATAGACTCTATTCGAAAACGGAAAGAGTCTATTCAACCTGCTTCCAACGAATCTCCGTCTCTCGGAAACGATCGGTCTCGGGTACAGCACGCGAGTTCGCCATCAACTTCTGCTGTGGCCTCGAACTCGAATGATGCGTTCAAACTGCAGGACGTACCTAAATTTAAGAAGGCTGGATCAAGAAGGGGTTCTAAGTCAGAAGTCAAGGTTACTCCACAGGGTTCGCCTTCAGTGGATTTGTCGGGAAGGACATTGAGCCCCCAAATGGACTCGTCTCTCTCGTCATCGCCAAACGCTGTCGATTCTTCGCAATCACCCCTCGACCAAAAAGTACGAGAGGAGTCTCCCACAACATCTCAGGGTTCAACGTACAGTTTGACGCCTAAATTGGAGCGACCAAAGCGAGAAGACTCGCTCCCCAGCTCTTCACTTAAAGCTTCGCTGTCAAGGAAGGATATCCCGTCAAAGTCTTCACCAAGCACTCCCACTGTTCCTAATTACACTCATGAAAGAAAAATGTCTGCAGGAGGCAATCTTTCTCAATTGAATGGTGGCTTGACCATCTCGAGTCCCATTGAGTCTCCCACTTCTAAGAGTGTGCTTGATCCACCACCTCCACCAACGCGCTCTGCCGGTCGTCCAGGCGCTGTTCCTACTACCGAGACATTTACCTCACCTAGGGCACCACCCCAACCCCCACCACCACCACCGCAGCAAAACCACAGGGCTACCGAGTCCGTCAGCACAGTTCAAAGTGACAGCTCACATCACGTATATTCTCCTGTTGGTTTGCCGCGTTATAGTGGACAAGGTGACTTCTCGATGGATGAGGAAATGGCCAGGATTTTGTCCCATCAGGATAACGCTGAGAGAGAAGGTGGTGTTTTGCGCAGGGTCTCAAACGCCGTGTCAAAGCATGGGCGTAGTTTCAGCGACAGAGGATCCCGAACTTCATCAGCCGGGCACAAGAAGTGGCCAACGAACGGCTCCATTGACATCAGTAGTCCAATGGTAGCCTCCCCTGACTCAAAGGAGGAGAACGTCAACTTGAGAAATGAGTTACGCCGAGCTCAACAGAGGATCGCCGAACTCGAAGCGGAAAAGAATGGTCTCCAGGAGACTGTCAATAGCGCCGCCGATATAAAGCAAGCCAACACTGTTTTGAGGGAGAAACGTAATACGATGGCTTTTCTGGATGGCCAACGAGAAATGGTAATCCGGGAGCTGGAAATCATGACTGAACACCTCCAGAAAGCGAAAGAGAACAGTGGGACTTTGGATATCAGCCAACTCAAGTCGGACATCCTCAAAGACTTCGCGGCCTCGTTGAAAAAGTTGAAAGACCAGCTTGGAGGACAAATCGAAGATCTGATTGCAAAACGTACGGAGCTCACAGACGAGATCTCAAACCTTATTCAAATGAAGGACAAAGGCTTCCAGGAGTACGAGTCGCTTAGCGCACAGAACAACAAACTGTCGAACATGAACCGAGATTTGATCGAGACGATACAAAGAGCACTCAAAGAGAACAAGCAGCACAATAACAGCCATTCCATTGATGGCGGACGACCTCCGGCAAACGGACTGGGCATTTATCAACCACACCACAAAGGTGGAAAGTCAGACATCTCCATCGATTTCCAGCAGTTAGGCCACGAAGCATCTTACTCAAACCTTCAAGAAGCTGAGACGGAGGCTACAATGCTTTCTGCGCCACAGGTCGTGAACATCCGTAAAGGCAAGCCGAACAAGTTCAATTGGAAGAAAGGAGGGCAAGCTATCACGAAAAATGTCACCAAGGGTCTCAACCGTGCATTCGCGTCGGACCCTCGCCGTGAAGAACCTTATGACCAGATCAAAGTCATCGGTACTCCTTACGGATCCGTTCATTCCAATTCTGATATGTCTTCCTTGATGGGTCCTGCTAGGCCCAAGGAGGAACTTCCACGCGGCTGGTTTGGAAACAAGGCAAATAATGGCAAGCCAGATCAATTAAGGAGTCTTCATAGCAACAATAGTAGCAGCAACTTGACAGCTAAGGCTGTGAATAGTTCTCGTAAGTCACCGCCTATTACCACTTCCTTAGGCGCAGACTAATCTCGCACAGTTCTATACGGTTCCGATTTGACTACCAGGTGCGACTTCGAGAAACGAATGCTTCCGTACATCGTCACTAGATGTATTGAGGAAGTTGAGCTGAGAGGTAAGATCGATATTTAGGCACTACCACTTTGTCACCGCTGATGGTTGTAGGTATGGAAATGGAGGGCATCTATCGTAAGAGCGGTGGAACTGGTCAAGTGAACCAGGTGAAAGCCGGTTTTGAGAAGAATACCGACTTCGATATCTCCGACCCTGATCTGGATATTCACGCTGTCTCTTCAACCCTTAAGTCGTATCTACGGTCACTTCCAGTTCCGCTGATCTGCTTCGATATCTATGACGATTTCATAACTGCTGGGCGTAAGTTTCTGAATTCATCAGACTTGTTCGTGATACTGACAGCCTCCTAGAAATTCAAGACCAGGAAAAGCAAGTCAAAGCATTGATTACTACAATCAACGAATTGCCTCGTGCTCACCACGACTGCCTTCAATTCCTCATGTTCCATCTTTCTCGCGTCATCCACCACCAGAAAGAGAATCTTGTATGCCTCCCTCAGCACAGTTTCTGCCGTATACTCGCTAACAACCCTCTAGATGACTCCTCTCAATCTCGCCGTAGTCTTCGCTCCCACAATCATGCGCACCCCGAATCCTCAAGACGAACTCCGAGACATGAAAATGCAGCGACTAGCCGTCCAAGCTCTCATAGAAAACCACAGATCCGTCTTCAGCTCTGCCGATGATGACGACTAAGTCTTGCGAAACGACGATACCCTTTCTCTTCACTTCTTTTCTACACTTTCTTGCATTTGGCGGACATCTCTGCTTTCACTCCAATACCTCCCTTGTAGTTCTGCATTTACCCAGTCTTTGGCTTCTATTCCCCCCCAATTCCCCCACGGGTTTTCTTCTTCCACAGAAGTAACCCCTTTTCCCGGTTCTTTTCTCTGTCTATGTAAATTGCGCTGCAAGCCAACGGCCGAAGGTCCCTGATACCACTTTTCTTCTTTTTCTACTCGACCTTTGGCGTGGAGTTAAGTCGGCCTGCTTACTTGCATGTTTGTTTTCTCTCTTCAACTACTACCCCAAATTGCTGGTTTGTTCCAGTAGTTTTTCTTTTTTTTTCTTTTACCACCAAGCGAGTGTGCTACGACCAAATCCAAATCTAACGATCATTGAATGCGAGGGGTGTTGAAATTGGGGGAACGAACGAAGCGAACAAATGGATGGAACCCCCCCCATTTGTTGTTGGTGCTTTTTCGAAACCCTTCTTCTGTGTATAATATGCCAAGCCTTTTGATTCGGGGGTTGCAAATGACACCCTGGATCTCATTGTCTATGTTCAAGAATGAATTAAGGAGTGATGTGATCGAGTGGCTCCCCTGCCATCCATATGTTTCGCAAACTCTATATTCTATAAATGAAAGCGGGATACTGCTCGCCTAGCGAATAGCGAAACGAAACCGCCGACTCTCTGCACTAGAAATACTGTATAACGCGAAATCTCAGCACTCACTCCAACCACAATTATCGAGGACAGATAATAGCCAATATAAACAATACTCTCCATTCCATCCTTCTCATTTCCTTCTCTCCCCGCAAAAAACCTCCATCACTAAAACACGAGCTAGATCTCCTTCCTCCAGAAACTCCCTACTATCCTATACTCGAGCCACTATTTGAAGCCTTAATCTCCTTGATTTCATCCAACTCTACCTTACTCTCCCGTCCACCCTAACCGTCCAAGCACATGGCGCACAAGAAGTGAATGAGTGAGTGGCGAAGAGAGGGAATGAACGGTGCTCTTCGCAGCCAGTATGACGCTATGTGAGCAAGACGGGTTGGATGATGATGCGTGGACGGATGACTATTTTAGAGTGGGGATTTGGGGGTTGCTGGTGGAGGGTGGGTTTGGATATTCGACGATGGGGGTGTGGGGAATGAAAGATTTGTTCTTTTACACGGAGGGAGGGAGAGTGTTAGTTGGTGAGATAGAAAGGTAGATTGGGCAACGATGTTCGTTTTCCAGTCCGGGTTGGAGGAGTGGTGTTAGTAGTCAGTAAGAATGATAGAAAGATCAACATCATTAGATTTAAGGGATTGTTCCGAGGCCTGAGTTGTGGCTTGTTTGAGCTCTGGATAGCTGTATTAGGGGGAACAAATGAAGTCCAAACGCGTCTAGCGATGTTAAACGCCTTCTCGTCTTCAGTAGCCAGCCCAACATAATCCCGCTATCCTGCCCTTTCATCTCTTCCAATTGCCTCCGTAAACACCACCCATCTCTCCATACAATCCTCTCTTCTAATCCAACGTTTCAAACCGTATTCTCCCCCGCACCCCCTGGCTTCCCCCCCGGCTGCGGATCCTTACTCCCCGCACCCCCCCTCCTCTCCCAATCCATCCAACTCCCCCTATACTCCCCGACCTTCTCATACCCACCCTGTCTCGCCAACTGCGCCGCCGCCGCGCTCCTCACGCCCGCTTTACAGTAAAACACGACCTCGGTCGCCGGCGGCGGTTTCTGGAACCCGAAGCGGTCCTCGAATTCGTCCGGGGGCAGGAGCAGGGCGTCGGGGTGAGAGGTTATGGGGATGTTGAGCGCGGTGGGGATGGAGCCGGAGGCGTATTCGGAGGGTTCGCGGACGTCTGGGGGAAGGAGGGAGGGAGGTTAGTTGGGGGATTGGAGAGGTGGGATGGCTTGGGGCTGCGGAAGAGGGACCTACCGATAAGTATAACCTCCATATCCGGACTCTCAACAAGCTTCTTAATCTACAACCCCCCCGTAACCAATCAGTCCCTTTCCCTTCCTATGAAGAAACATTTCTATCACTCACATCCTCAAACTCATAAGGCTTCGACTTCTCAATTCCCACCGGTGCCGAATGCCATCGTGTCTGTTGTACCTGTCTGCAAAGTGGCACTTGTACGGCGCGGGGAGCTGGAGCTCTGGCTCGTGGGGCTAGGGAGAGCTGCGAGCGTAGGATTGTGGAAGGAGAGCGGAGGGGAAGGGCGAGGAGTGCGCGTTTGGAAGCCATTGTTGATATTATTGAAGGTTCAAGGTGCTTGTACAAAGTGTAGAGGTTTGACTCGGAGAGCTGAAGCTTGACCAGTGACAAAATTTAGCCGACGTCATCGTGCGGTCACGTGCTTCCTTCAAACTGTTCGTACTGGAATGTGGCACTATTAAGTTCATTCCTGCGCATCTATCACTGACCACATGTAAAATCGCAGATTATAGGTATTCCTGTTTCTTCTATTGTGTATTTGGTGTCTGCTTCCATAGTTGTTCTTTGCCATACAAGTCCCATCCCCATCCACTGAGCATACCATACAAGCCATTTTCTCGAGTCATGGAGGGTCGTGATGAGGGGATAGAGGAGGAAAGATGAGAAGGCCAGGACGACGGGCTCCGAAACACACACAAACGATCCACCTCAAGCATAGAACCGCAACCCTCCACCACCCTTCAATTCACAACGCCACTAAAATCGAGCATCAACCAAACCATACAAACAAGTCAAGCAAATTGGTATATTTCTTTTTTGCGCCTTGGGGGAATCATTTCTCTCTTGAACGCCCTTCGTTCGTAAAAGACCAGAGTAACAGAGTAGTAGCCAGAAATAGGACAGAACAAGCAATACGTACACACGTGCCAGCCGAAAGAGGCTTTTGTTCGCCGTACATGGGTATAATTCTTTTGTCATGGGGGTAACCAGAGAGGGGTATTTGGTATTCATAAACCGGTAAGATTGAAATGACCTTTTTAACGAGGAGGCCCAATAGGGGCCGGGTATCCATTAATCGAATGAGAAGTGCTGGGACGACCGCTGTCGACGGAAGCCCGCGGATCATACCTGGGAGTGATATCGCCAGGTGCCGCAGAAGTAGAGCCGAATGGAAATTTGTTCTCGAAGCGAGCGGCTGGCACAGGCCAGCCATTGTTGTGATGTTCGTCATCGGCAAGGTTTATGCCGCTGTCATTCCAAGGGTTTCGATAGCCGCTTCCTTGGGATTCGAGACTGGCAAGGGATGCTTTGGATGCATTGCTGGATGCATGCTTGAAAAGAGATCCGGGGGAGTTAGAACCGTTCTTGCGTCGTTCGAAGATGGAGGTGAAGGAAGACATGCTTCCTGGCTTGCGAAGCCGGTCCAAAACACCAGAACGTTCGGCGGCATCGTCACCAAAATGGGAGCGAGTCGGAGAGTCGGTTGTATCAACCGGTGGTTCGGCGCGCTGAAGCAGTTTAGATTCAAAAAAAGGAAGGGAGTCTTCGAAGGAATCGGACTTGGGACGCGGGATAGCGCCCCTGATGGCATTAGCATCCAAACCATGCATAACCATATTGTTAACAAGAAAGTCGATGGCATCCTTGAGGCCCCCGGCATTGTTCCTCGTGAAACTTAGAACAAGAGATTCGACGCGTTGCTCGATACCATCAATCGTCTCATGCTGGGGTTCTCTCAGATGCACTTCGACAACGTATTGATCTTTCATTTTATCAAGCACTTCGCTCTTGAAATCAGAAGATCGCATGTATTCTCCAAGCTCCACAGAGGCCGGGAAGGCAAGCTCGTGGCTTTCGGGGACCATGCCCTGAGTGAATGTTAGTCTAAATCACGATTTTGAGTGTCCGAAACCATTACCAAGAACTCATCAACCGCCAACGGCACCTGATACTCAGGACCAGAAACAGTGACAATATCGCTAGCTTCCTCAGTGCTTGGAAACATGATCTTGCAGTTGAATTTTTTCTCCAGCTCATCAATCTTATCCATATGAGCAATGAGCTCGCGGTGGTAGAGGCGATTGATCGGAACCTGTTCAGAGACGAATTCTGCATCTGCCTTCTCAACCATATCCATGATCTCCTGCTTGACCAAGTCCAAGTTCTGGGCATTACGAGCGGGCGTACGACAGATGACATTATCGACCTTGATGTCATCTTCTTCCTTGCCAAAACCGCCACGGTCCATTGCATTAGAGAATTTGACGAATACAGAGTATTTCTTCATGATGCGTTGGATGTGTTGGCCACCGATGCCAATGATGCGCTTATGGTATTGATCTGGGACGTGGAAAGAAATTGCAGCAGGCATTTCTTGCTCGACGAGGTCCAGACCGCTTTTGGTGGCATCGTATTGAGCGCCACGGACGACAATGTAGAAGTTGTACTCATTGAAGCCGTCAAAGACGATTTGGACGCTACTGTGGCTCATGATCTTGTTGATCTTACCGTTCTTCTTGCCACTTACAAACTCTTTATGTTCGTTGGCAAGTTCGATTTTGACACTCATATTGTACTGAGATTTCTTGACGAAAGGGATATTGTTTATCACCATCATGGCGGCTTTGACGGCATCATCGGAACCATATATGTGGAAGTTGAGCTTCTCGAAGCTGATCTCTGCTCCGGAGTTGATGCAAATATCCGACAACATGGCTCGAACGTCGTTCTGGGTTGGTGGACGCTGAGTGGGATCGGGGTGAGTGATGAACCAAGATGCGCTATAGAATTGGCCGGCCTGCAGACAGTTAATATATATTTGGTAAGGTGAAGGTAACATGATGCTTACGAGAGCCATCATTTCGCGCACGGTGCGTTCGACATTGAGAACATCTGTTCCTTGAACTCGAACGACACCGCGCTGCATCCCTAGGGGAGGAAGGAGGATGTAAGACCCGTTGTTCTCGATTATCTTCCGAACCTTGTCAAGACGTTCTAAGAGGATGCTATCCAGCTTTGTATCAGTCACTACAACGGGCTTCACAAAAACCTTTGTTGCCATGACAAGATCATGGAGTTTCTGCTTTGCGTTTATGATATTTTCGATTTTTTCTCCGGTTATATAAACCATGTCCTCAGGTCTTCGCATGGCGCCTGATGGTGTATAGCCGAAGATGCGAGGGAACGGAGGTGGGAAATAGATCGCCGTTGACGTCGCGGATTCAATTAACTTGATATTTTTTCGACCGCGTCCACAAATTAGTGTATGCATGGTAAGCTCTAGTTTCAACGTATCGACATGGCGCTGCAGCTGTAAAGACTGTTAGTGATGGGAGTGAAATTCGGCCCGGAAGTATGCGGCTTACAATTTGATCAATCATGATCAACACCCTGGTCTTTGCGTGTTCCATGGTTTCCATATCACCAAAGATTTGACACCGTAACCTTGAATCCATACTACTCTCCAGACTGCCATTAAAACTCGCAGATTCGATGTCGGGTTGTTTCGGGTATAGAACGAAGATATCTGCTTTGGTTGTCTTGGAGATGAGATCCAGCTGGGTGAGCACAGGTGACTTGACGCCGGTGCCAGTGTGTTCCATGATGTGTTTCGAGTCGATATCAACGAAAGAAGACCTCTGATGATCACACATCTATTAGCTAGTGTTTCTTGCAGAGAGTTGCTGACAGAAAAAACCTACCAGTGAAATGGGAGTCGAGTTAAGAATCTTAGCTCGCATTGAGTTCACCAGCTCCAGTTCTCCCGACAGGCAAACATTGGTGACCAGTGCTCTCAATGGACCTCTTTGCAAACCGGGTAACGGCTTGGGTTCTGATGAGACCACAACAGCTTGAACCTGCCCATCACTGCTATCACTGATCTCCCGACATAGATTCCGTAGGTTTTCGACGTTCTGAGCGTGCACTGGGAGTTTGTGGTTGGGGATGCCTTCTGCCGTCCCTTCCGGATGGGTCCAGCGTGTCTTTGCCCCAGGACTGGCATACATGATCTCATCGACATCGGGACCGGCGAGGTTGGAAGAAAAGGGAACATTGAACGAGGTGTGGACCTGAGTGCCTGGTGGGATAGCTGGGGGAGCTGCAGATGCTGCAGATGGACGTTTGAGAGGCGCTGTTCCGGGCATATCGTGACTTGACCTCGAGAAGCCAAAGCCAGAGGAGGGCGTCATCTTTTCCCAGCCATGGCGGGCGGAGCCTGTGAAGTTAGATATTTTGTGCATAGTGAAAGAGCCGCCCCTGGGCAGTGACGGGCGACGGAGTGATGGTGAGTGAGAAGGAGGAATGGTTGGACGTGTGCGTGGAGGGCAACAAGGCACAAGGCTGAGTGAGCGAGAGCGAACGAGTCGAGGTGGGATTTGCCGGGTGTACTTCGTCCCAACGGGCCTCCCACGGGCCACCGAGCTCTGCGGTACCAGAGGCAGCCAAAAGCCCAGATTGCAAAGCCAAGTGCGCACCCCGCCTGTCTCACGGCGGCACACGCAGAATGTCAGAGGTCCGCCTTTCGACGCCTGCGATTGTCCAGCTGCTTTGTCGCCCTCAAGGGGGAGCGTAGTATTGCAGCTGCAGCCGCCTGTTTGTTGGGCAATGAGGGTGGGCAGCTGCGAAATCTGTATGCGACCTAGGCGATCGCAGCGCCCTGAGTGGTTCCAGCGTGCCGGGGGTTTTGCGAGACACTTCAACCGCCGCGAAACCTACTGATAATAACGAACCGTGTTAAGCATGCTGAGAACGGCCGTCGACGTCGACATTCTCCGTGGGGCGAACAAGACCCGTGGCCCTTCAACGCTATATGGGCATCATGATGCAACTGGCAACAGAAAATGGCTCTCTCAAAGCGGGAATCTGGTCTGGACAGACCTGTTTATGGTGCATTCGTGACGGTGGACGCTGTCATTCATGTCCCAATAGACCGACAATCCAAACTTGGTTTGGACTTTGCGAAGGGCCTGGAATCCATCTCTCTACTCTACACTACTCAAGGAAATGCTTGTATTCGATACCTTCTTTTGCATTGCCAGCCTGTTGGGGTTAATTGGCGAGGTCTGGCGGCACTGATTCTGTCGATCAGCAAGATGAGGCTATTACAATGCTTTCCCTTGGCTGCTTCTGGAAGTAAAGCGTCTCACTTCGCAACCTCCCCTACGATTCACTACATCATGAGTGTCACCCCTTGGCATTCCTGCATTCATTCCCTCAACGTACCGAGCAACAAAGCGCGGAACCTTGTGTTTGGATATCGAGTGGGCTGTGCAAGAGTAGGCGGGCATTGAAACTCGGACAAGCGACACTGTGGGTGCGTATGGTACCGCGGACAGCGAGACACGCATCCATGTAAACGAACTTTAGGAGTGCCTTTTTTGGGTACTTGTCTCTATCGTCCATGTCATCTCATATCTAAATTCGTTTTCTGTGAGCGGGTTTTTGGTGTGGACCCACCGTCGGATATCAAAATGCAGCAAAGACTGTTCTCACCCTCGCCGGTGGGTCCCGAAACAACAAGGAAAGCCTAATTACCTAGACTATAGAAGCCCGATGAACACGAGACCTTCTGGGCATACCGAAGGGACACCGATTCCATCATGACTATATGTGAGAGGAGAGACTTGGGTTCGGTTTCGTCACTGTTAAACATCAACGAAATTCATTCACTGCCTTCATCCAAGTAGCATGGTAATAGATAGAAAGCATCGATTGAATATTATCTAGAATTTTTGGTTGGATGCCATTGAGGTTTCCAGTCTGTCCGAGAAACCGTGCTATCCAAACACACGTGAAGCAACAATCCTCTAACCTTGACCTTGCACCTTCGCTTACAGGTGATGCTGGCTATGCTTGCAAAACAGAAACCCCATCAAATAATACAATGTTGAACAGGTATGACAGACAAACGCCTTCATCTTCCGACAAGTAGTGCCACTCAATAACGGTAACTCACCCTTCTTGTTTCTCCAACATACGGATCCCGAGCTACTTCTGTAGGCGCTTCCGCTACTCCTTGCTCCTCCACATAGCGTCTGCTTTGCGCTGGTGCAGCGAACGTATACCTGCAATCATCATACGGATCATGCTGGATACTGACTTCTCGATATCGCTGAGATGGTACTTCAGACCGCCTAATGTATCCAGGTTGAACACTCCCTTGGCGCAGTGTGGTATATTCTCCAGGTATTTCACGCCGTACAACTTCCGGGCGGACACTGAATGATCTTGATACATACTCCCGCGGAGGACCCATTTCATCATGATATACAACTGGCCGTCTTTCCATGACCTCACGAACTGGTGGATATTCAGCATCGGCTGGACGCACAGAGTATTCTCTTTGACGGCGAGCTCGTGGCTCTGAAACTTCGACATCAGATGGCTCGGCATATCTTCGCAATGGAGGTGGGGGCATTCTTTGGATACCATCGTCTTCTTCATATGGATCAGCTGCTCGAGCACGTAAGACTGGCTCTCGAGTGACAGCGCGTTCGTAATATGGTTCGATCTCAATGCGCCTGTTCGGCGGCGCGACTGATTCTCTCGCATCAACTGGCGCTGCATAATATTTGTTTCCGTACTGGTCAACAACGACGTGAGTTGAAGGGGGTGCCATTATCATCGGGGATTGCGCCCTAGGCAAATACTCATGGACAGGTGATCTTGAACGTTCGCGAACGTACCGAGGAGCCACAGAAGGTCGGACTGAGGTTTCGCGGTAGACGGGTGGTTGAGCGGGACGATCAACAAATGCATGGGATGCTGCACGGATCTGGCGAGTTTCGCTCGCTAAATAGGGCATTGGCTCAGCGCCCATCGGAGAGTATGGCCGACGTGCATGCTGTAAACTTGCAACTCGCCTGAGGTCTTGATCATCCCGCTCGACTCTTCGAGGGGGAATGCGTGAAGGTTCACGGAGAACAGTGGGCGATGGTGGCTCTTCATACTGTCTGTATGCTCGAGGAATCGGTTCCTGCTCCCTGTAAAAGACCGGCTGTGCTCGAGCATCTCGTGCTGAGATTATTTCAACATCACCTGGGAGTGGTTGCAAAGCTCTACGTTTGCTCGGTTGAGGGTCGGAGTGGCTTGCAAAGGGAGGGGGTGACAATGGTTCTTCCTTGATGTACGGTTGAGGGGAACGTGCTACCCTTTTATTGGCGGTACGGCTGCGCTTCTCTTCCCTTCTGCGTTTACGAGGGTTTTGAATGCTTTGTTGGTGGCCGGCAGGGCTTTGACGCCTTGATGTCCTTGGAGATGCATGATCAGCAAGACTAGCACTGGCTCCAATGTCACCCTGTCTTGGAGATGCTAGGGTATGTCCATGATCTTCTTGGCCATTACGACGGCCTTGATCAAGTCGAGGAGTTTTTGCGACAGCAAGGGGAGATACTCGAGAAGGTTGGGGAGCTAAGGGCGATCGAATGTGATTTCTGATGACAGGCACTGATGGGGAAGTAGGAGAGGGAGGTTTATGATTGTGGCCATACCCATTGATATTGCTGCTCCTTCCCATGCCAACATCACGCCCTTGACCTCTGCGGTTGTTGACCGGACCAGCCCCGGTAGTGTGTTGGTCGGGAGGAAACCCATCTTCAGCAGGAGGGGGAGAATATTCGGATTCTTCTCGTTCTTCGCGTCGAGGTATGGGGGCAGGCTCATATATGTCGATGTCGTCAACTGGTTCGTATGGTTCCTCTTCCTGAAGATCAGTGAAGGTTTGGTTTTCGGTGTGCCTGAGATGCGAATGTTGGGGAACGGCGGGTTTGTATGTCGTTGATCGAGCTTCGCCAATGGAAGCTTTGCCCTGCGTTACAATAGCTTCAGCTGCATCAGCATTGTTGACAATTTTGGCGGAGTCGGCTTCCTCCGAAGACCAACTGTTTGCTTGGCTTGAGTAATAAGAATTCTCATCGAACGAATCACTGGCGTCGCTGCGATTAGCGGTGATCTGTAAGCCAGACATCGGTTTTACAAGCTCATGGGCTTTCGCCAGAAGCTCATCCACATCAAAACGACTCTCTGCATCCAGTCCCAAATCCTTATCCCGACTCGGGCCCCTTTTGTCGACCTGGTCCTTCAACACGCGTTCTATCTGCAGTCGTTTGAGCTGTATCTCGGCTCTGATGAGGTGTTCAGACTTTGTAAGTAATACAGGATCGATACCAGAGGATGTAGATTTTGAAGAAAATGGTCGCTGGGCATTTTGTAGTTGGGAAACAAAAGAAGCTGTAGGCTGGTAGTGAAAGGAAGAATTGTCGGGGCGTGCAGGAGTTTGGGGAGATGAGTAGGCCCCATTAGGAGTACCGTTAGTGGCGGGTCTTGATGAAGACGGGGTGCCGTTCTGAACGGGACGTGGTGCGACTTGCTCTAGCACAACGTCAGGGAGTTTGATGCGAGGATGTTTGCCAGCAAACACTTCATCGCGAAGCTGAAAGAGCTTCTCGTAGAAGTCGGCCATGCGACGCGCCTCGGGAGATACGGCGCTGTCGCCGTTGACTCGAGGCGCTGTTGTGACCGCCGAGGACATTGCGGCCAGAAGGGTGACCGACAATATCGCTCAAGATCTATTCTCTATACTTCCTAGGCAGAAGCCTAAACTGAAGTTCGGAGCTGAAGATTAATACAAATACAGAACTGGCACATAATGGCCGGAATATGGGAGGGCGACGGTGGATGGTTGTAACGAAGGAGGTTGGTGAAGAGAACAAGTCGAAGGTTTTAGCGACTCCTAAAGTCGAGCCCAGAATGCCAAGGCCTAGCCGTCTAACCCAAATAAGCCGTCCTCTGTGTCATGCGTTCTTCGATTTACATTCAATTCCACAGCTTATAGAGATGATATTGAAGAAGCTCCCAGCATCCATTCTACAATTGTTGAATTGAAGAACACGTCGTAATCTCTATTCTACCCATATTTCCTTTTCGGGCATCGAATTTCTTTCAATAAAGACGGAAATGGCATCTCAGGATGAACGGCCAGTCTTCTTCTTCGATATTGACAATTGTGTACGTTTGAATCCCTCGTTTCGTTGCACGTTTGGATGACTGATACCACGGACAGCTGTATCCGAAAAGTCTGGTCCCCATAGAACTATTGAATGTCTCACGATGTCACTGACTCATTTCATGCTAGGTACCAAGGTAGCCCATATGATGTCGGAGCTAATCGGTATGTGCTCTTTACTTTTTTCATTTCGCTTGGTATTTGTCTCTGCTCTTTCCTCCGAGTAATTCTCTCACAATCTACAGATAAATACTTTGAAACCCATCTGTCACTTTCTCAGCAGGATGCCAATACGTTGCATCTTAAGTACTACAAAGAGTACGGCTTAGCTATTGAGGGGCTAGTTCGACATCATAAGGTTGATGCTCTTGAGTACAACCGCAAAGTTGACGATGCCTTACCTCTCGAAGAGGTCATCAAACCAAATCCATCCTTACGTCAGTTGCTCGACGATATTGATAGAAGTAAGGTACGGCTCTGGCTATTCACTAATGCGTATATTACGCACGGGAAGAGGGTGGTGAAGCTGTTGGAAGTTGAGGATTTCTTTGAGGGTATCACGTACTGCGACTACAGCTCCGAGAAGTTCGTCTGTAAACCTCATACCGATATGTTCATGAAGGCCATGCAGGAGGCAGGTGTCAACAATCCTAAAAACTGTTTTTTCGTCGGTCAGTGTTTGATGTACCAAAATGGGCGATTCCAGCGTTGTGACGTTGTTTCTGACTACTGTGTTCAGATGACTCCTATCTCAACGTCAAAGCCGCTCATGCGTTAGGCTGGACAGCTACCCATCTTTTCGACAACTCGGATCCTGATCCACCTCACCAGGCGAGCGAGCATCAAATCAGAAGTCTAGAGCAACTGCGAGATATTTTCCCGCAGTTCTTCAAATCAGGTGCTAAAGAGGTTACTTACCACCAGACTTCTCAGATATAGAAACTCAGCCGTAGGTTCACCAAAGCCAAAAAGTATCTAGAGTAGAACGGCAACATGGGACGGAAGTGCATTTTCACCAATTGTAGTTCCGTTGGGATAAATTATGAGGGCATTCAACATTTCGGTCAGACATAGGCGGTTTAGATTCATTATACGGCAGGTTCTCATGTAGATCATTGATGTACTGAGCAACTTCTTCATACTCATACACAATTTTGGTGCCAAATACAATATGCATTTTGGAAGTCATGCCTATTTATATCGCGGCGCGGTGGCTTGGCGCCTATCGATAAGGTTAAAGTGAACGTCCATCATTGGACCCTCAAAAATGCTATTACACTACCACCCCTTGCACGAGAATTTATATTCTCCTCCGTAACTTTGATTCCTCTAATATTTCTACTCTCCATTCATGCCGCCACCAGTCCCAAAATACTTCCAGCAAGCCATGTCTCCAGTCCCTCCCGCTTCACAGTCGACGTCATCTCCTACCCCAAAACCGAATCGCAAACCCCTTCTCCGCCTCGAACTTCGTGACCTCTCGCAACCTGGTGCTCGGGCATTTCTCAGACTGCTCTCAGCGTCTACTGCTCTCGAAGAAGCCGTTGATGGCGTGTTGTATTGGCTATACCAGGACCTCCCTCTACACAGCATACCTCCGACGCGGTCAATAACCTTGGTACTTAGGTCTATGCCGGGCGTAGCATACACTACTGGCAGAGATATCGATGATGACCACAAAGAGATACATTTCTCGACCGACTACATAGCAGGAATCCCGGAAAGTCGTCAGAAAGAAGAGATGCTTGGGGTTATCAGGCATGAGATGGTGCATTGCTGGCAATGGAATGGTCTTGGATCAGCGCCTGGAGGCCTGATTGAGGGCATTGCTGATTGGGTCCGCTTGAGGTCTGATTTTGTACCGCCACATTGGAAGAAAGAGAGTGACGGGGATTGGGACGCTGGATATCAACATACAGGGTACTTTCTGGATTATCTGGAGCAGAAGTTCGGAATTGGCAGCGTGAGAAAAATTAATGAGGCTCTAAGAGAGCAGAAGTATGAAGAGGAGGCATTCTGGCCAGGCTTGTTTCAGGACAAAGTGGGAGCATTATGGAAACAATATGGTGAACAGATGGCTGGAACGCAGGGGACCGAGAGTAAGAAGGACAGTTCCGAAAAAGAAGAGAAGAAAAGTGAGCAGAAAGAAGAAGAAATGACCGAGGAACAGGACGGCCCCAAGGATCAAACCGAACACAACGATGAACCCCAGAGAAGAATCACGAAGAGTGGTGGGAAGATTCATATCCCGAGAAGAGATCGTTCCTAAAGTGACCAAACCTCTTTTCCAACGGTGATAATGTGGTTCCCCTCTGCGTTATCGACCACCGTCCATGCGGAACATAGGACGGGTCGCTCTGCTCCACTTCACTCAGCACGGTTATACGAATCCTAGATAACGCCATAAGCTTTCTGACAACGGGGACCATTGGGTCCTCTTCAATGGATTATATTCCTCCAGGGTCCTGGGTATGTCAATACGATCCTTCCCATCCTGGGCCCCTGCACTCTCGGTCACAATTGTCACATGGACGTGTGGATACTCTCACCGATGTGAGCCGGCCTATCCGCGCAGACAGGCAGTTCAATCCATAATATAACATGCTCTTCTGCCTCGCTCCTATCTGATGTCAGATGATACGATGCTATCTAGGTGGCAATGTCGAACTTTGGTGAAACCGGTGAAGCAAGGCCATTTGCAGCAGCCGAACAGCCCAAGAGTAACTACGCCGCTTGGTTATTTGTAATGAAAGTGTGAGCATTATCTGTTCTCTGAGGAGTTCGACGGGGCCGTCCTAAGGAGATGCATGATATACATGCCTGCGAATCCTCCCGCAAATGATAGTAAGTATGAGGTGGCTCTTATGGTTAAGGTCACGCTGATCAGCAGCTTGTTGCCTCGCGGAAGAGTGAAGTATCCCCTCTATCGGGCTCGACCGATGGCGGCTGCCATCCAAAGTTCGGTCTCCGATTGCTTGATGCTTACCTGAGACCAGTAGAACACTCCCTGAGTCTTTAACATCCTTTATACCCCCATGATCGTCGATGCCCATACGCCAAGCCTTGCTGGCTTCTCTAAGCTTCAACACGTTGATGTTCCACTAAGCTTATTACATAGGGAGCCCCACGTAATCCCTCAAAATGTATCATAATGGGTGCAGCAAGATCTGCACTTGTGCAGTAGACAATCTAGAAAGGTATGCTAGAAGCTAGTTCGCAAGGCTTGGAGAGTTGTCAATATGCGAACAGCAATAGAAACTCATAGATCTCAACTGCTGACAAACAACCACCAGGCAGTCTCGAAAGGCGTTCAGGGATTCTCAACAGGCGACACCCACGCTCACTCGCAAAGTTCTGTCTTCGCTAGGTCTGGGCAATATTGCTCCGCAACCAGACTGAGCCCTGCAATGCTGTATCTGAACAGGCTTCAAAGCTGAAGTTGCCTTACAGAATATCGCCTGGCATAATTGCAAGGAGGAACGGTCAAGATTTTACATCTTAGCGGGATTCAATTATAGGTCACTAGCGCACACGATATCGAGCGCCTATACCGTGCTCGAGTTGACATGAAGCCATGTAGTAATCTACGCTACTACGACAGCATTTCGACCTTCTTCTCTTACTTTCGCCAAATCATTCGCACCCGCAGTGTGGGCGAGCTTAAAGATTGTAGACACAGCTTTGAATGGATATGCAACGTATCGATACGAATAAGAGCGAATGGAAAGAACGCTAGCAGCTGCATTTCGGGCCAAAACCTAAGACAATACAATATCATACTTAACACCGTTCCTATGATGCAGAAAAGTCCAGTCGTTAATCCCGTTCCGCTCGAAATGATGTTCCATGCTCCATCGCAATCCTCATCAGATCTGTCATTGTTCCGAAATTGGGTTTGTTGACTGTAAAGGTGACTTTAACAGCATTTGGGTTTTCCATGCCTTCAGCATACCCACTATTGTCCATGGAGAGATCGTGCATTTCTGGATCCATGGGGAATGTTGAAGTATAAGTGGAGGCGTTCATACTTGGTGATGGAGACAATGTTGAAGGAAGCACACCGAAGAATCCATCCCCAGTTCTCAAGAACTCGTCGGAAGTTTCTCCACGCATAGACGAAGCACAATCTGTAGGATATGACACTGGTGGAATATTGGGCTCAACCCATTGCGGCCAATAGCCCGAGGGCGGTATGCTTGATCTTGGCGGATGTTGCAGGTTTACCGGCGGATATTGTTGGGCACAGAACTCAGGAATATCTAATGGACCATTGGGAGGCCAGATCATTGGTGGATCTTCTCCAGGCCAGTGACTTGCGGCTCCTGGAGTTGAGATGTGAGGTGATCCTTCTGAGCTGATGTACATTCCAGATTCATCTTCAGAAGGCACGTCGCTATTGGACATGCTGTCACCGTTCATTTCTGTTTGCTGTGTAGTATTTCTGACTCCATTATATGGTGGCCTGTAGCGGATTTGAACATCGGGTCTCGTCAAATCAATTCCTTGGTTTTGATATCTCCGGAGCAGAACAGTGTATCTGTAAGTCGCATTAAGGCTTAAGCTATAGTGTTTCTTTTATAATGTAGAATAAGTACTAACCTGTTCTTGATACAGTTCTTCGATCTGCCCGGGAAATGTGCGTGTTGAATATCCTTCCAATGTCGTCCGTTTTGTTGAACCGCTTGAATTAGGATGTGATCCTACTCAACTCTGGTTAGCGGACCTTTACTACATGAATGGGTCTCCCTGTTTCAAAGTGAGGTAGCTTACCTCGTCGTCTCTCCATTCGCTACGGTCAAGCTCAGGATCAAGGGATTGCTGCCAACGCTTCGCGCATTCTAAGGCTGTAAGCTCGTGGTACTCATTGCGGATTGCGACTTCAACATACGATCTGCACTACGCGAACCCACTATATCAGCTACGAGCGTCCACCTGCTCGTGTCGATTAGTGCAAGTCCGATGTCTTGATAGACGAAACGCTTTACCGTTGCCCGAAGCTGTGGACACCTCTTGACAGCAGAGCATCTTCAGATGCGGCCCACACTCCTTTCTTCAATCCACCGGCTACGGAATTATGCCATCGCTTTCGACAATCTTTGTTCGTTCGACCGGGAAGTTTAGACGCAATGCGACACCAGTCTTTGACTTCTCCTTCGATCACTACACTCGACATGTTAGCATTTTATCTTGTAGAGGCCCAATGAAATAGGTGTTGTGGCGTACTTTGAGCCGTGACTTCTGCTCGAAGCTTGTGATCTTCCATAAGAGTCCATTTTCTCGGTTGCCGGGCCATTGGATGCGTTACTGTAACAGCGGGTTGAGGCTCACTGAGTTTGTTAACAGTTGGTGAAAGGCCTTAATAAGAGCCTGGTCGGGAACCGTAGATATATCCAGATGACTCGATGTCGTATGCACCAAGAGACCAGGCACCAATAACTGCACGAAAGAGACTCAATGGATGCTCATGTTGCTACAACACCTCAGCCAGGCTGACCAACTCGACCAAGAGCGTTCAAGTGCCTCGTTTCTTAATAATGCGTCAAAGCGGCACAGCCTGATCCGCGGCTGCATGATCCTATGGGGGCTCTCAGCACATTCATTTACTGCACTTGTACTACTCACATACCCTATGTTCCCTGCAGCCTCAGATAGGGCTGCATCTGCATGATCTCGGATAGGCTTGCTCACCGCTCTAATAAGCTTATTGAATACCGGCTATCCTGTACTCGTTGAAATGTGACGAGTGAATTCCACTAGCTCTAACGGTTTTCGAGGGTACAGCAGTGTAACAAAACTTTGAGAGAGCCGGTCAATCCGACCCGAAGGTTTCACAAGAGCATGACTTGCTTATTCCGACCGCCACAACTATGATTCAGTTCTCTGTTTGCCTTAGCCAAGACCGGAAAGTCTCGCGGCCCTATGGAGCACTTCGTACCCTGGAATTCAGCCACTCCTTCGACCCACTAACCTGTTTGACATGGTCAACAATGATTGGGTCCCAGACGCAATGGATCTGCATAGTACAGCACAAGTAAGCAGTATCTCTTCAACGTGCTAGCGTCCGCAATTCCTAGGCACTTTCTGCACGATCCCCTTGTCTGTTCAACTCTCAATTGCTTGGACAATCAGTCTTGATGGGACGTTCAAAAGCAAAGCCGCTATATTGAACCTATGTCCCATCAGATGACCACTACTCTGCAGCACAACCTTTACTGGGTGTGGTATCAACAATGGGTGCAACAACCAAGCGTTTCGGCGGAATCCAGAAGTATCGGTGAAATGGGATGCAGGCAGCAAGGCATCTGCTCAGCTGGACCATAGGGCTGATGCCCTACCGGCTCAAATCCAATCTATTGCCGCAGATGTATGGTTGTGCCACTTGCACCCACCGCAACTCCCGCATATATGCTGTGTAACAGCACAAGAGGCGGGCTGTTTGAGTACCACAATACAGGTCACTATTAGTGCTTTTTATGAACATCCCACAGCCCGTTCTCCACGTCAGCGACAAGCCCTAGGGATTTTCATTTTACTGGCGGGTTCGTCTACCCAACATGTTGGGTGAAAAGCCAAAGGATGCCGCCAGGCTCGCATATTGCATGATCGGAGCTCTTGCTTGGCTCCACGGAAAATTCTTCCTATACTTCTAGAAGGACGGTTTTGGGGGCGAAACAATGGAACAATGTCCGGATTCGAAACAGAACCCACTATCCAACAAGGTCCTTATCCTGCTATGTACAAATCACAACACTTCACTCTTGGATGGCGTGGCCTTGTCTCAGTCTCAGTCAAGCTTCAAAGTCCTTCACAGTCCCGGCAGTTTGGGAAGCCAGCGCTTTAATATATTCAGATGGTCTAACCGTCAGCCAATTACCCCACGAACGATCGACCAAAGCAGTTGCTTACATACATCCCTGGCCGAAGGCTAAATGCCGTCAAGCCAATAGCGTGCGGGTCGGCCCGAGGGTCGTTGAAGGTTTGCCGTTTCAACGTCCATATCCAACTCTCTTGCGGGTTGAAACTGCACCAACACCTGGCACTTTGCTGACCTCTTGCATTCATATCCGCGTTTCTCTCTTCCGCAAATTATCACCTCCTTCATATCAAGCGTCCGATCATAGCCTTCCACCAGGATCATCTCGACTCTTATTTTGCAGAGCTTACATCTTCCCAGGAAACCCCCAGCCGTCGCCAGCCAGCCAGCCAGCCAGCCAGCCAGCATTTGCGCCGTTCTCGGTTGCGGGAAGATGGGGCTATGGCAAGACCCAACGGCTTTCTGGTGCCTGACAATAAGGCTGCATGCCCTCCTTGTTCATAATCAGTTCCGATAAGGCAGACTCGTCTTTTAAGTTCTTATCCTGGTATCGTGTTGGCCTTCAGAATCGGACCCGAGAGCGTTGCTCCGCGTGGAGTTACTAGAAAGCTACGGTTCGCAAAAAACTTGGCAGAAAAAGAAATTGCCATGCTGAATGTGGAGAGCTACCGGAGAGCCCTTGCGCAATACTACGGAGGTTTATAGTACATACCAAATGCAAGCGACGATAGTCAGCTTCTGAGGTTACCAAAAGTAGGTCGGTAAATTTCCTATTCGGTAAATTTCCTAATTAATCTTCATAACTAAACGCGACAGCCTTTAGCTATCTCGCGTCTTGTCTATATCATTTTAATCTCGTCTGCATATGCAATACAAAGAGAAGCCCAACACTACACACCTAATACAAAACTCCCAACTTCTCCAACCCACAATTTTTATCGGCAAATCAACAAACCCCGCAACAGGCCCCGCAACTAACCTCCGGACGAAGGCCCTCGGACGCCACGCAAGGCTTCTAGCCAGTCTTGCGTGGCTGGCTGAAGGGCGGTAAGATCGACTAGCCGTGTGCATAACACTATGCTGGAATGCGCGGCTCTTACGCTCGGGCTTCAAGGAAACACTATGCCTGAGCCTCGAGCAGCTCTGACATCCGCGCTTCGACTAGGCCTACGTCCCGAGTTGACTTTGCTTGCTTTATCCCGGCGAGGCGTTTAGACCAGGGTCTAAGCCGTGTGATTGCTTGCCCTTGTTTAAGGACAGTGCTTGCTGTGTATGACAACCGAGCCGAGCGAGCGAATGGAAGGCTTTTCTCGCCCGACTCCGATGGTTACGCTATCCGACCCTCCGCGAACGGATGCCAGGGATTCCGAGCTTTGCCGATAAATTGTAAATACCGTGTTTTCTCCGTAGTAGACTTGGTATTGGGTTGGTGAGGGTGTGGTAGAGATCCACTTGATCCATATCCGAGCTGGATCATGTCGGTGAGGGTGAGCATTTGCCTTCTTTCTTGTGGGATGGAGATAAGGTGGGCTTCGTTTGAGAGAAAGGTATGACTTCACCGGCGCGTTTGGAAGGAACGTGAGAAGATGATGGATAATGTGTTTCGGTTAGCGAACTGATACATTCGTGTTGCTTTCTATTGCCAGCTATCCCTTCAGGATAAAGGTAACTTTCCATCCATTCTGGAATGGAAGACAGCTTGAGGGAGACTACGAATAAAGTTAGAGATGAATCCATAATAGTAGTTCTGTCTTAGTCAGGCTAGTTTGGTACAGTGCAAAGCCCTTTAACTTCCTGGTCTTTATAACTATTGAACGGTATACCTCCTGTTCAGAGACCGCGGACCTATTTCCGCTCATTCCCTGCATTCACCCTCGCCAACAATGCTAAATGAATGCCCTCGAACCACGCTAAAACGCGCTATGACCAACCAAACCTTGCACCTCGAATTATCGCACTTGGGCCTCCGAAATCAACACTTTTTGCAATGTTACCGAATTAGGAAGGTCTTGGCGCAATCCATCCCTAAGCCAAAAATCGAGCATCCAGAGCCTGAGTGAGACATTGGAAGCCTAGGAAGCTCTGCTGTACAACAGCGTATGCTAACTCGGCATTTTGCTGAGCTCGGAGACAGACTTCATCTCTTTAATGCCGCTGGAAGTAAACACGCAACGATCGAGGCGTCTTAATCGATGCAGTAGACTTCCGCAAGTTCTAATGAGATACGACTAATCATCGCTCTCCTCGTGGAATCTCTTGGTCTTCTTGAGCAGGGATAATGTTCTATGCATGGTCGCGATCATTCTCCCGCTTGTTTCAATGCTGTGATCGCTGAAGCTCTTCTCGAACCCGTGGACGATGAGCTAGACCCACTACTTCTCTTCCTCTCATGATACATAGTCTTTCCGGTTGGATCAGAAGCAGTGCTGAATCGATTCTGCGATAGTGAAGGGAAATATTCTTCCGGACTAGGAGCATCGCTATTCCCCACCGGCGTCCGGACTCGACTCTGCACGGGACTCATACGCATAGATTCGGGACTCCAAGACCAACGCTGACTTCCTCCGGTCAATGATCTCTTATGATGTTTTTGCCGCGCCGGCAACACAGCGGGGAGCTCGAGCCGTGAGTTCATGCCTATCCATATAGCCTCCTCATTCTCTTCGCCAGGCACTCTCCATCCACCAACACCTTCATAATCCCTAGTCGATTCTCCATTTCCGATCAACGAGGCAAAGCTGCCGCTATTATTCGGAGATTTGTACGGAACGGCGGTATCTTGAGAGGATGTAGTGCTTGCCACGCTACTTCGTCGATGTCTGGAATTGGGAGGAGTTGTTCGTTGCGGAGATGGGGATGCCGTGGGGGGCTTAGTAGAGGGGGATGATGTTTTTACGAAGAGCCAGCTGTGTATGAGGGCGACTCCGAGCTCGAAGTAGACGATGGAGACGCGGACGAGTAGTGTGCTGATTGCGACGTAGGTCGTGACCGCGGCGAAGATGGCTAGTGGTAGAGAGACTATGAGAAGGAGTGGAGGACCAAGAAGGTACAGAGGGTTCAGCATCTTGCTGATGCGTGGAGTAGAGTTTTGCATGACCAAAGTGTAGAGGTCATGAGGGGAAAATATTGAAGGAGGGATATCTGACATGTGAATGTTCGAGGGGATGCCAAGACCCCGAAAGTCTTGAAACTACTGCGACCTCTGCACCTTCATTGCTATCACAAAACCTCATATTTACCATCTTAATGAACGTTTAGAAGGACAAGCATTATAGTAACAAAGGCGACACCCTCACAAAATACGCGTCGCGTTAGACTTATCACTCAACCTTCAGAATAGCATCTTGACTTTCACACAAGATTGTCATGCCTGGATCGGCCAATCCAGCCGTGTCTCTCAGCCATGAGTAGAATTGTTCATTACATCCTTTCACGTAGGGCTATTCAGCCACCTGGCGCCCTGGTGTCTTTGTTGATAGGCGTAGGTGCGGACCAATCATTCAACATATCTCAGATCGTCTTTGTTGAAGTCTTTGATCTTTTCATCTGAGGGTTTGTTGTTTCATCTTTCATTGAAACTCAACTATATGCCAATCCCTAAATCTTAAAGAGAAACTTGGGACCGCATCTCTTGCACCGAAGCCCATTTCCCACTTCCTGTCACCACCTTCCATCAAACAAATACGACTTTCGAATACTTTGAAAAAATACTTGCCATGGAATACCAGCCCCAAACTACTATGGACACCCCAATGTTTACCAACACTTCCTTTATTTTTGACGGGGCGCCGATTCCTGGCAACGAGCAAATCGTTCCAAGTATTGAGACATCATACGCTGGCGACATTGCTACCGAGAACCAGAAGCCTCGCCTGACTCGCGCCGAGAGACGTCGCCTAGCCAAAGAAAAGAAAGCTGCTGCTCCTGCTCCCAAGGAGAACAAGAAGGCGCCCGAGATTGCCAACCAAATTGACGACATCATTGAATATCTCGTCAAAGTCCGTAACCAGACCTCTGGCAAAGGTCGAAAGTCGAAACATCCAAAGACTCATACCGATATCTTAGCTCTTCATGGACGATTGACTAAGAAGTCCCTTGAGCAGCGGATTACCTATCCTTCCAAGCCGGTCTCCAATCTCTCGGCAAAGAAGACCGAAAGGATTGAGAAGCGAAGAGAACAGCGTGCACAACGCAAGGCAGCCAAGATTGCTCAAGGCAAGATTCATGGTAGCTTTCCTCCTGCCCAGGAGCAGACCCAGCAGCAACCCCTTCCGGCTTTCGAGATGGACTATGAATAGGTTTGGTATACCTACCGTTACTGCTTCTCGTGGCTTCTTGTCATCAATTCTCACTGTCCTTCTGAATTCTTCCTCTCATTTGCACCATGGTGCTTGCGTTGTCAAACTACAATGTTTCGCACACTACTTCATCGCTATATACTAGTCTAGAAACTCTATCAATACTGTCTACAATGTCCACCAAGCCTCCATTGAAGAGTATATAATGAGTGCGATACTTCCTCTTATGTCGCATCAAACCTTTAGTATCAAGATCTGTGATCTAAATACCACTGATAACTGCTGAGGACTCTACACTTAGACCAAAACCTTCAACTGGTCAACTCGCGAATCATCCAGTATTCCTAGCAAACAAAACTACAGGGACAGCACGAACACTACTATGGCCGCTTCGAATTCTGATGCCGGGAAATCTCCCTCTCCCCTTATCATTGCTCTCTTCTGCGGTGGGTTGGGAATAATCCTGCTTATCGGAGTTGTAATCATCCTTTACGGCAAGCGAATCAATAGATACACCAAGCAGGTATGGAAGCACAAAGAAACTCCCAAGCCAGAAGATATTGAAGCGGGAACTTCGGCACGACAAGTGGATGGTTTTACCGATATTCCACTGACGGACAATCCACAGGAACCATCTTCAGCGCACAAGAGTACTCATCGCGGCTTCACTTGGTTCAGGCTGTCTGGCGGCAGCAGCGCTGCCCCGCCTTCTCAAGGCAATGGCAGACCTTCCACCCCGAAAACATCCGTCCTGAACTGGCAATCTCGGCCAGTAGGTGGACGTCCTGAGGCTTGGTGGAAGTCATTTCATGGAACATGACTCCATCGCGAAGGCACTTAGAAATGATAAGCCATCGAGTCTGTCTACCATAGTCTGCTACTGAAATTCATCTTATTCTTGGCGAATGAAAGCACTTCTTCACCAATATACTCAATTCCCTGAACCTGAAGTGATTCCTCGAAAGTTAGCGTTTCCATGAATTTTTGACATCCCAAGAAATGTTCCCTTTGGTCCATTCACTTTTTAATTCAGGCCTCGATGTTTTTCATGTATGCACATTCTCTCTTTGCATGTCACTGGAGAGACGTATAGTGAATTCGCATTCACCAGCAATGGATCAGATTACATATGATTCACTACGTTTAAAGTAAGTTTCACGCCCCCGTTTCCCTTCAAAAGTAGTCGGCTAACCTCTTTTCACTGACACACATCCGAAAACCACCTTTCCACATACCGACACTGCATTATAAGAGAAATCAGAAAGCTTACGCGCACCGTTCTACTTTATAAACACCTTCAATCTTTGCAGCCGCCACCCCTAGCTTATTGGCTAAGTCTAGCGACGCCAACGTCGCAAACAACTCCGTCATGCCGTCCAATACGCTAGGATCTTCAAAGCATATGGGTGCAGGGGAAATTGCAGGAATCATCGTTGGAGGATTCCTTCTATTTCTCGTCCTCAAGTACGGGTTGCGGTGCTTACTCGTTATGTGCTATGCCTCGACCTTGAACTTGGAATGCTCGCATCTTGTTCCGAAGTTGCGCTGGATCAGCTGGATATGGGACAACGCGATCACGGATAAGATCGCCCGTAAGCGATGGCATCGAAAGCTGAAAAAGTCCATCCTCTACCTAGGCCCGACAGATTGGCCCGGACAGGCTCACGGTACTCCACGAGGACCGCCATCATATCACACCAGCTTCGCCACGCTGCCACCTCCGTATGAGCTCCCCGTACTACCACCGGCCGCAGTAACGTCGAGGCGACATTCCCTCCCATCCAACCTACGGAGTCCTGGGTTGGTCGTATCGGATCCATACTTCGAGGATATTGAGCTTGGAGAACCTCGGCCTCTGGACCGGCACGTTTGGCGCCCATGAGTTCATATCACGCTTTCAGAAAGGTATCGGCCATTGGAATCGGAACGGCTGGACATACAAGATGTATGGATGCAACGATGGATCAGTTCGATAAGCGTGGCCTGTATAGGTCGTAGTTTCTTGTCTTGATTGAGGAAAGGGTTTTAAGGGTTTGTCTCAGTATCCTAGGCTTTTTAAACTCTGGTGGAAGCTATTTCACGGGACTTAAAATAGTCGAATATCATGCTTTGAGGCGACTCGGCTCCGACGGCCTTGAAAATACGTGAGTTGCTGATTATTTCCTCCATACTCTGCTGCTGAAATCTATCTCATTACTAGCGAATGGAAGTTTTTCTTCACCAATATACCCTTCTCGTGACTCTGAAGAACTTATTGAGGGCTTCCGTTAACTAGTGATTCATAGGAACCCTATCTCTCGAATGATTCACTTTATTATAGACATTATACATTTACAACTCGCAAGGAATAACATCTAGTGAATCCAGATTCACGACTAAGGATCAGAGCATCAAATCACAGCCTTTCAAAGTAGACTAAAAAACCTTTTCGCGCTCTATCCTCCCCAACTAAATTCCCATTGACACACAATACACACGCATACAATTCCGAACATCGACCACTGAGCGTTCACTCTAAACGATACGCATCGCCAGTAAGCTCGACCTGTCCATTCTTTTTCGTGAGAGAACAGAACTTTACGCTTTTCTGCAATTTTGACACGAAATGTCGTCAACTTCTACGACCGCTACGCCGACCTTGCTAGCCAACGACAGCATTGCAAATGTAACGGGCAATGCGGACACGTCTCCCGGAGCCACGTCCTCTCCAACGCAGATAAGCCCAATGTCAATCATCTTCATGGCCATCGGTGGATTTGCCCTCGTTCTTCTTATTAAGTACCTGTTGTGGTACTTGATTATGAAGCATTGCAATGCCGACTTCAAGTGGTTGACCCTTGTCCCAAAGGTCAGCTGGATCAGTTGGATTTGGGACAACACTATTATAGACAAGATGTCTGGCAAGCGCCGCCAGCGAAAACTGAAGCAGCAAATATGGATCCTAGGGCCGACGGATTTCCCGGCAGAACTTTTCAATATGCCACCTCCGCCATATCAGAGTGGTCCTCTGGCTCCACCGGCTTATGAGCCTCCTGCACCGCTACCAGCCGCGCACCGTCCTCGTCGACACTCACTCCCAGCGACTTTGCGGAGCCAAGGATCGGCGGTTAACCCCTACTTCGAGGACGTTGAGCTCGGCGAACTGCGAGCTCTGGATCGACGCTTGCGGCACCCGTGAGTTATACGTATTGCAGGAGATTCAGCCATTGGTGCCGAAGTGGCTGAGAGTAGAAGATAATGAATGGACCATTCCGCTTGGTGGGTGTGCTTGGCGTTAAATGGTTCGCTACTTGAGTCACATTTCTCTTGTCTTGAATGTGGTGTGGCTTACCGTTTCTTATATTCGTCTCGGGTTTACAGGCAATTAGGAGTAGCTGCTACAAATCAGAAATCATACAAAAGGTTTCCCATAGTTCCTTCCACTTCCTGCTCAGTCCTTTCTTTTCTGACGCAACCACATCTCTTGCGTCGGATTGTTACTTGCATTTCTAATTTCCTCCCGTTAGCTCTGTTTTCTGCAACCAGCCTTATCTCAACATTGTGATCCTCACAAAGATTTGAGCACTCTACCTCTCAAAACCATCGCATCCCCTTTAAAAATCCTTGGGTATCACTGGTAAAAGCCAAAACTTCCTCTTTCATCCCACAGCAAAGCCTCAAACCCCCTGAACTTTTTCACTATGGCCAGTAACCTAATCCGCCCGACAGTCACCGTAACTATCATCCAGACACACACAATCGCTCCATTCGTTAAATACTTTACCCCAACCAATTCCGGGCCCTTCGCAAAACCAACCACGCCAACCGATCCGCAATCGCAGCATCCTGATCATGGAGGTACGGCTCTCCACGCTATACTAATCATTTTCAGCATTCTTTTTGCCCTTCTCTTTGGCATTCTGGTTTATAAAGCTCGGAAAGAAGGCTTTCCTTGGAGCAAGAAAGGGCATCGAGACCTCGAGGAAGGACAGCAACGGACTCAAGATCGTCAAAACCTTAGTTCCGGAGAGGTAGAGCTTGCTCGGGAGCGGGGACGAAGTGCGTATGCTCCTCATCAGTTTCTTAGTCGCGAGGAGCTGAATGATATGATGGGGGCGAGTCGGTCTCTGAGACCTCATGCTATTTGAAAAGGAAGGTGACTCGCTGATGTAAGTTTCCTGCTTTTGAACGTGGCTGAGTCAACATCGGTCTCTGATCCCTGTTGAACTTGTCTCAGACTGGCGTCAGAGACGTTGAATCATTTCGTAAGTAATTTCACTCAATTCTCAATCATTTCTCATCTCAACCAACTTTGGAACGTGACTCAAGTGACGTCTTAACAGATAACTTGTCCCTATACTAAAAGCCATACGTACCTTGCCTTTCATGCTGATAGTTATATCTCGTGCGTTGTACTCTTACGATACGCATCTTCCCGACGGCTCTATATCAACCTGGTTCATGTATATATCCACAATACTAACTTTCCTATATTACACTTTCACAATGCAAGCGGATGAACCCGAGTCCAAGCCCATGGCCATTATCCTTTCATTCCATCATATAAATATAATGTCCCTGCGTATACTGTACCTACACAATACCTATATATCGGTACTGATTTGGGACGCTCCTATGCTATTTAAACAACCATGGATATGCGAATCCTAAATCCTCAAACTGTCTTTACAGAAGCTTTTCGCGGTCTCGGATCTCCTCGGTATCGCAAGAACAGAATCGTACGTTCCTTTTTTTTTCTTTGGTGTTCATTGGTGTTTCAGATTGATTTCGAACGCTGATATGGCATCACCAAGCATAGTGACTATCCTAGTCACTTCCTCTACAACCCTTCTTTTCAGCACTCTAGTCACTCGCGCGGCGCAGGAAGCTGTTTCAGAGTGGCCAGAATCACTTTGGGCCACGCCACCGGCATATTCGTATCCAGCATCTCTCTGGGCCTCGCCGTCACTGGCTTCCGTGGTGCCATCTTCTGCGGTTGAGAAGATTGCGTCGACTATTGGCGCAACCGCAACATCGGCTTCCGGGAAATATATTGAGAATGCGAAGACGCAAGATTTTTTGATCGCGCTTCTCGTTCCCATCTGCCTGGGCTTTGTAATTATCCTATTCGTCGGGTGCATCCTTTGGCACAAATGGAAAAAGCATCGACGCCAGCGTCGAGGCCTGTTTGGTAGCCGAAAGGAGGGCTGGTTCGGCCGCAAGTCTTGCTGGAAAGGGCAAACGCCTAGTCCTCTCGAATCCGAGTTCGATCGCATTGAGGTGGCTGAGCGTGGTGAAATCCGCGCTCCAGCTCCTGCGTACAAGCCCTTTTTTGGCTTCCCAACATGGACTTGGAAGCGACAGGATGATCCAGACACAGTTCGCGCTCGTCAGTGGCCTCCGCCACCAGAGACGTCACTGACGCCTCTGGCACCCGGCCAAATATGGGCGCCCAAGAGCTCCTTGATACCGCCTCCGCGTAGATGGGATAACGTGAGGGCTTTGGTGCGCAACCCCGGCGCCCTGGGACAACTCATCCGGCTGCGAGAATGGGCCTTGCATCATCAGTGTCTGGAATTCGACCCAGGAGAGCGACTCGCTCTTTCCATCGTCAACCTGGCGGAACGCGCTTTCAGGGAGCAAAGCATCCCTAGAGAGCCTGTATGGCAGCGGCGATGGCAGCGGCGATGGGGTGAGACTGATCAAAGACTTGCCGATGTCAAGATTCCCGCGAGCAAGGTACCGGAGCACGTTGACAACGCATGGAAAGCAATCCCAAGGGGAAGCTTTCCAGTACGGTACTCCGTGATAAGCCCCCAGTCGACGTATGAGTCTATTCTGTGGCCGGTGCCTTTCGACTGAGAAGCGATGGTCGGGAGGCACTGATTTATTTGTAGTGTTCGGAGACCACCATAAATTCTGTCGAATGACCGCATGCGGACACGTTCTGGTAAGTACTCAGTCTCATAACCCTTCGTGGAGTAAATCAAAAGTATAAGAATCATTTCAGGCCCACTCTCTTGCACCAATTGTACTCACAGGTAATCCACGTGATGTTAGTTCCTTCTATAACTCAGAATTCTCTACATTGGGACACCTGCTTATCCAAAGAGATCAAATCTGGAGTTCTTTGAAACGTGTATAAACAATCCGACCATCATAAACCTCCACTATGACTCACTCATTGTTCATACACAACCTTCCCGAATGGTCTGGGGTGAAAACTTTCACCGCCTTCACCATCCAGGCAAACGCTTTACCATTGTCCGTGCACAATAAGCTTCAATAAGATTCTACTGACCTTATTGTTCTTCAACAGAACAATAGCCTCAGGCTATATAACTCTGCTGCTCACACCAGATACTCCTTCTTCATACACACTCGCTTTAACACATCTTGAAGCCACTTACACTGACACCAGCTCAGTACCAATCTTCAGTCTCGAAATCAAACCTCGAAGCCTCTTTTCCACACCGATAAGTCAGGATGCAGCCCACTTCGACGTTTACCGCCACTCAGTCTTTCTCTGTTCGCCCCATTGTCACCTTGATTGACCGGGCAGATGGCGTCGTCGAGAAGATCACTCGCAGCGGAGTCAGTCACACCAACAAGGTGGCAATCATCGTGTCTGCCTTCGTCCTTTTCGGTATGATCCTCGCTACAGTGGTCTTCTTCCTAGTCTATCGATGGAAGAAGATCCGGAAGCCTAAGACCAACCGCCTCCGATCATTCCGCCTTGGAAAGAAAGACGGCCCAGACCTTGAGCTTGGAACGATTGAGCCGCCTCGACCTGTCCGTGTCTTTAAGACACACTCGGTTTCCAATCTTCCGCCACATGTCCTCCGTCCAATGAACTCCAAGGCTAGCATGGGAACGGGTTCCACGCTCTCAAAGATTGAGAGCATGAAGCAAGGTCCCTACAATCCATTCACGGGTAAGCCCAAGGCCAAGGACGCAGATAAGGGATACCATGCTGACACTAGTCCTGACTCAGTGGACGGCAAAACGAACCGGATCTCCACCATGTCGACCATGAGCGGCATGACGGGCGAGATTGTCGAGGCCAAGCCTGCCATTGCAGTCCACCATGGTGAAGTCACGCATGTCGACGCTCATACCCCTCAGTATGAGCACTTCGCGATCGGAGATGGGACGGAGGGAGAGTTTGAGGATGTTGATTTGAGTTCGCCTCCCAAGTACCCTATCCGTGTATGATGACCTTCTAACACCGTCCGCCTCCAGTTGAGATACTTATGGCCCAACGACGAGCCAAGATGATGAGGGCGACGGTGGTCATGGTTCATGCTATCACGACAAATGGATGAAGAATACCTGGCGTTGGCAGGTGGGCAGCAAGAAGATTCTAGACGAGCAGGAATTTTCAGTCGAGATACTCTAAGTCTATGGCGTTTCAGGCGTGCTTTTCTGAATACTTTACTTCTTCTCTGTATTAGAATTTCAATTTAAAACTAGTAAAAACTAGTATTTTAGGTCTCTTACCTATATTATCTTTTCCCTCACATAAGCATACAGGTGTGGTAATTTGTGGGATCCTGGCCTGGGTATCAACTCCGTGATGACTCTTCTCGCTGTCTGCACAGATCGTTCGACCTGAGTTATGTGATTACAAAGGCGTATCTAGCCTTCAGCAGATGTTGAAGCTATTATCTGTATAGCCTCTAATGTTAGATAGGTAGGAAAAGAGAAACTATAATCTAATATATTATAATACTTATTATTAAGAGCCTTTTGCTACACTACCTCATTCTAGACTCCTCCATACATTATGCATCTACAATGGGAAAGCACACACTCCTCCGGCCACGACATTGTACACACCCATCTTCACAATCATTCTTCATCTCCCAACTCATATAACCCTATCCTTCTCTTTTCCCTTTCCCCTCTAAACCCGCCTTCACTAAAACATCCAACTAGAAATGTCCAAAATAGAAGCACAAACAACTAACACAATACTACTCCCGCAAACCTCAATAGCCATATCGATGCCAACATCAACCACACCACCACCCCTCCCCACCGCCTTCGCCAGCCCAACACCAACCTCCCACCCCTCCTCCCACAACAACCTCGCCTTCCCCATAGTACTCATAATCTGCCTCACCTTCCTCGCGATCCTCTACATAACCATGATCATCGCCATCCTCTGGGGCTACGCGCGCGGCGGTAACTGCGCCAGCTGCCACCGCCTCCAGCAAAAGCTGAAAAAGACAGAAGAACGACTCGCTGTTCTAGAAATGGGAGGGCGGGATAGGATTGATAGACATAACACCGCCAGCATCCTGGGAGCAGATAGTATCCGGAGCGAAAGTACCCTCCGCACGAATCCACGCGGAAGCGGGTTCAATAGGGAAGTCTACAACGACGAGGAGTTTGAGGATGTGGAGTTAGGGCTTGTTAGGACTGAGTCCTCTAGACGTAGTCTTGATAATGCTAGTCTTAGTAAAGGGGAAGTGCGCGGTATGGTGGCCGAGATCGGAGGCGGAACGTTGCCGTGGCAGACGCAGAGAGGGTCGGGGTCCGGGCAGGCGGGTTGGCCTAGGTCTGGGTTGCAGAGAAGGCCGGGGGAGTATACGTGAAAGAGCGCGTTTTGTTCGTTAGTGGTTTGTAGGTTTAAAAATGATAAAATTTAACAGATGATGGCTCTTATGCTTTCAATTGAATCCCAATGTGTAGTGTGTATCTACTCCCATCTTTATTACATGCCGTGTCAATATGCTGTAGGTAAACGTTGACTAAACAATGACCTCAGCCGCTGGCGATTCTTTCTAGGTTCTGGTATTCAGGGAATGGGTGAACCTAGAAATGGGTAGGTTCGAAAATCATGACACCTCTTGCTAATTTGACATGAATCAAGCTAGCGCAAGTATCTGCTCGCCCATTCTGTTCTGATCCGTTGACTTGGTCGAAGTCTACTCTGGTGCTGAAGCCCAACTAGCGAAGCAGCGCATGGAGTAGCGGATAAATGGAAGGTCTTTCTAATCGCCACACAATTATAAGGATGATCAGGAACTCGAGGCAAAAAAGTGACTAAAGGTACTATTGGAATGCCGGATGAGCGGTCTACCCCTGTGCGTATAATATTCAGCATCCAAGTTCCCCGACAGTATATGTTATGTACTGCTTGCTAACTACTAGCCATACGTGCTCGAATCTTTGCAGCGGCTTTCTTCATTTTTTGAAGCTGGGCCAATCTGTACTTTATGGTTTTCAGCACCCAAGGAAAGGCTAAGCCTTCGCATTAAGACCACTATACGTTGGGGATCAGGGAAACATTTTAAAAGTTGAAAGTAGCGGTAACGGATGGTATAGTGTTACGGTACACAACTATCTCGCCGAACAGTCTTTATGGCTGTTGATTGTGCATGAAAAGCAAGGAAGCATCCTCCAATTCTTGGACGCCAACATATATTCAGCTCGAAAGGTGCGAGATGCTTATACAAGCTACATATCCTCTGAGAGCAAAGCTCACTAACGCCTTGTTTCCGGCACCATGCAAGATCATCCCACTGTAATTCCGCGATGTAGTGAATGATACAAGTGAAGACCGTACGAAGAAGCTTCGAGTTCGCTGTGGGCTAGGCATGATGTGCTCCACCACGCCTCAACACCGCAATTTGGCCTTGTTGGGCTTGCTCGTTGGTAAGTGTCTCAAGGGTTAAGGCGTTTCTCTGCGTTGCCGAGTTCATTTCGCTAGCGGATGTTGTTAGTTTGGTGCTTTTATTTACTCATCGAGGTCTGCAAACTTTTGATCGGTTGATTTGCTCGTGGTTGGTTGTGGAGCTGGTCGCCGAGCAATGGTTCATGTTCTCGAGTGTCTTTAACCCTGCCTGAAGATGTGTGAGCCCCTTCTCTTTTTGCGCGAGATCGTGAATTGGTAAACGAATTTGTCTTTATTCGTCGGCGTATGAATAGAAGTCGAAGAGGCATGATCCGATGCTTGTGATCCGTAGACTCACCCAAAACATACAGACCGTGCCGCAACCAAATACCTCCAACTCCAGGCCAACCGAAAACAGGAGCACTTCCTTGGATGAGTCTATCTTGCATCCTCACAGTGACGCAGCTTGAAACCCAGATTAGCAGCAGCAGCATGAATGAAGTCTCTTGATTCCTGGGGCCTTATACATACTCCGCCGAGGAACCGAAGAGCAAAGATACAGATGACGACGAGAAGAATGAGGTAATTACTGTCTTGCGGAGGCTCTGGTTGCTCCACATCCATGGCGTTGAGTAGTAGGACGTTGATCTTGCGGTAGTATAGACAATGGAATACTTCGATGGGATATTTGCTTTCGATAATATGGTGAGGCAAGAGTGCGTTGGTTGCTCGGTGTAGCCTCAGTGGTGAATGCTTCACTACCAAGCGACGTGGAGGTCGACTGGCCCAAAAGGTGAAGTGCAATGCCACACCATCTTCACTACCTCCTTCCTCAGTTCCACCCCAACATCTCTACGTTGCATTCTTTTTGATTCAACCTCCACGTGGCGATCGGTCATTAACTACGTATCTAAGCCTAAGCTCCACTTCCGCAATCCCCGCAACCCTTAACCCTTCCTCTTCGAAGTCTGTATCAGCATCAACTCCCTCTTATCTTCCACTCACATATCCACCCGTACCAACCGGATCCAAACCACCCTTCGCCTCCCCTCCATCATCATCAACATGAATCGCATCTTAACAATTTACCTCGCCGTCACTCTTCCCTTCCTCGGAATCGGCCTCATCTTTATCACTGGGTATATCGTCCATGTGGTTGCCAGGGAACGTGCACTAGCCAGAGAACGTGCACGTGCTGTCGCGGATGAGAGTGTTTCCCTCGAACAGCGCTGAATGGTAAGTTGGTGTAATCTTTTTGGTGAGCGCGTCCACGGCGTGGTCACGGGTTCGGATTGTTGGTTATTGGAAGGTTAATGGCTGGTAGGCTCCCGAACGATGTGACAACCGATACGCTTTGGAATGGGATGGAAGAGTGAAAGGGACAATGTTTGACAAAGATATTGGAGTCCCATTTACTGGTCTATAGTGTTCTAGATATTGGGTTGAGTTGAAGAATGGGACCGACACGTAAGACAGAAATGGTAGGAATGCATCTCACACCTCGCTAATTCGAAGAAAAGGTAGTAGGATATGACAACCCAAGGATGCTATCTGAGGTAGACTTGAAAGATATACTAAAAGAGTACTAAGAACCTGAAACCCGTCAATAGGATGGAGCAATGCCAACACAGGCGTTCCAACGCCCAATCCGTCATCATTCCCAACTCAATACATGCCACCATCATGAGGCTCCTTGAACCTCATTTGTCCTGTCCTCTCCAAGCAATCCACATAAAAGATCCAGCCCTTCTCATGCCACTCCTTCAAATCAACACCATCAAGCGTGACCGCATTAACGGAGAGATAACAGAACGGCTTAACAACCTCCTTGCCATCTTCCATCTTCTTCCATTCTCCCTTCTCGGCCTTGAAGACCTCTGTCATATTCCCCTCGCCCTTCTCCTCTCCGTCCCCACTCTTCTCCCACGCCTCCAAATTCACGCTCTCCTTAACCCACTCGCCACCCAGCGCAAAAGGCCTAACCCCACATTCTTTACAGAAATACCATTGGATTATCTTATTGTTGCAGCTGTATGCCCCCATCTCGCTTATCTCAGAAGGCGAAAGGAGTGCGAAATCGGCACCAGGCTCGATGGGTCGAACGTGGAATAGACCCATTTTCTGGCAGGTGGTGCAGTTGCACTTATAGATGCGGATTGATTTGGCAGCTGGGTCGGGGATTGGAGGAAAGGTCAGACGGAGCTTGTATTTGATGAGGCCGCAATGGCATGAGCCGTTGAAGACTTTAGTTGTGGGGTCGGTGTCGGTAGACATTTTGATTTCTGGAGGTGAGGGGAAGGTCTGACGGAGACGGAGAATGGGGGAGGACTGTTTTAATGTAGGATATCGTAGCACACGTAGGCAGCAGTTTCCTATCGCCGGATCTATTCCTAGATGGTAAGCAGTTGGGATAATCGGGATCCTTGCATTGAGACGAATACGCCTCAATACGCTCAATGGTTCAGGCCATCGCTTCTAGCACCGTAGATCGCATTGGCAGCTATTCCCAGAGGCTCAAAACTGTACTCCGGTCTAAATATGATGTTGTACACGATATAGAAGATGGATGGTGATTCGAGAGGTCGGAGGGCGGTGTAGATCGGACCCAGGATGACAAAATCACACGTCTAGCCTCAAATGGCACGCGCGTAAACTCAACGCTAACATCCCATCGAACTTGCATTCATCACAGCATGAGAACAGCGTGGCATTCATTGCTTCTATTTCAACTATTCCCATCCTTTTGTACAGCATAATTGAATTCAAATGCAGTCTGCTCGATCGAACCTACACTTGCCGCCCTGGGTAAGGGGTTTGTCCAAACGACCTAGGGTGTCTCCTCCGAAAGCACGGAAAGTTGTTTCGGAAGGCTGTGGCTTATTGGTTGCATAATGCGGTCGACCCATTTGAAGTATCTGCTTTTCTCAATACTCGTCCAGTCAGCTCCTTTGCGGAGTAGCCCTCCGCCCGTGTAAACCAGAGCGCAGATTCATACCGTTGTGAATTAAGCCAGGGCCATGCCAGGAAACCACAAGAAGTAAAATAGCAGTTTTGATCTCCTTCGGGAGCTTCTAGCAAAATAATATTAACAGCTTTCTCTCATAATGGCGGAGTCCATCGTCCACTGCCTCGCCTGCAAGATTTGGGTTAAGTATACACAAGAAGATCTCTCATCCAAAGCGACTTCAATGAAAACATATTTCCATTTGATTCCTTTCTCGAACATGAGCCTCGCTTTTTGGAGTGAGGTTGTAGTCTCAAACCTTATGTCCTGATGTCTTGGCTTGGCAAACCCGCTCACCTCATTACCAAACCCAACCATGGTTGACCGCTCTTCACCTCAGCACCCAACATCATTGTTTTTCATACACTATGAGTATTTTCTTCGTCGTTGTTTGCCAGTCATTCATTCTTTATCCAACACTTTTTTCAAAGACGTCGCTCTCTTTGTCCACAGCAAACTTCAGGTTCACTTTTCTTTAACCTTCACCTCACAACAAAGAAAGAAAAACAACGCCATTATACTTGAACAACGCATCAGGTGAGTCCGTTTCTCTGAAACCCTCAAACATGTCTTGGAAATAGTTTGATTCATGAATAACAGACACGTACAGCATGCCGGCTCTACAGCTCCAACATTCCGCAAAACTCGCGCGCGCCGACAACTTCAGCCTTCTCGACGGAATGAAAGTCTCTCTGCCCACACTCCAGGATCCAATGATCATCGGCATAGCGGTCTTCGTCTCCATCTTCTGGGTCTTGTTCATCGCCCTTCTGGTCTTCCTATGCTGCTACCGCGAAAGCCACGAACGCTGCTGGCCCTTCCGCTACTGCTGCGGCGGTGGACGGTCTCAAAACCGCAATCCCTACAGCTACAACGATGACAACCACCAGTCGCAAGTAAGCCATTTTCCACTTCATCCTGCACCATTTCCCGCACCACCTTGCCCAACCACAGCACCACTATCAGCACCCCTCTCAAGGCCCTTATCGACGCGACTGTCACAAACCTTCGGCCGCGACTACTCGCGCAGTGCACAGGCGAGGCATGCACGCACCTCTGTCGTCTTCACTGAGCCATCCAACGGTCCGAGAGAGTACTTTCCGGAAGCATATGAGTTGGCGGCTGTGGATCCAAGGTCGAGGTCTACGACTACGCATTCTGGACTGTGGGCGGATGCGTTACCAGCGAGGCCAGCGCCGGGGAGGTTCAACACGTCAAGGTGGTGAGATGGGAGTATTCGAGTGTCTTTACTGGCAGGCTAGTTTGTGAAAGCTTGGAAAAGGGCTTTTTGTATTAAAAATATTGGGACGGGCGTTCTTGGCATCAGGCTGAAAGCTGAGAGTAAGAAAGGAGTTGTATGATACCCTAGTTATGGTAAAATGGATGGATTGAGGTTCATCTTTGTGTGCTATGTGACTGTTTGCTCGGTGAGACGTGCACGTTTGGGCTGTGCGAAGCGGATTAAGGCAAGGTCGTTGCTTTGAGACTAATTAACCTATTCCCTATGCGCAGATCCAGTTTCAGGGTGTAGTCTTTGTGCGCCTTTCTATCAACACTAAACTAGAGCCTAAATTAGTACTTATAGTCTTCTACATTGCTACTTTTGTGCATATTGAAAAGTGCATTGAATTGTTGCTACACAACGCTTACTGTTTCAACTAATTTGAGATCCTATATATGCTCGAACAGCTTCACCTATTCAATCTAAACTTTCCCAGCTAACTTCGGATCCTCCATAGCGCAGTGATCCATCCTACCACCACCCCAAAAACAGCAGCCACTGCCACTACTTCTTCATTCTACATTCCAACACAATGCCCACAGCAGCCCTTACCGCCCTAGTCCCCACAATTCTCTACCTCGTCATCATCATCGTAGGTGTATCAGTAGTATACCGAATCCAATGCACGCAGGGACATGCCGCAGCCAAGCAACATGTCCTGCAATCCCGCAACATCTACGTGATCGCCACATTCTGGCCATTACGGCTCGTTCAGTACATCCAAAAGCGGCGAAACTTCAAACGGATGAACGAAAACCGCGACATAGAAATGGGCTTCGAACAAGTCCGCCTCGGCGGCCGCGACCTCATGGCCGTCAATGTGAAGATTCCTGATATGAGCCACAGCACGAAGAACTATGTTTCTAGTCTCAGTGAAGCGGCGTATACATCTTTTCCCCCACCCCCACTTCCTACACGTGCTCCCCCTTCTCCTCCCAAAAAGGGGCCCTATGAGCAGGATGCGCAGGGATTGGGCTATCTGCCTCGTCCCAGCGGCGCGATTCTAGGACGTAGTGTGGATGGGCTGCCGGAGGCGGAAGATAGTCCTTATGGGAGGGGGTGGAGGGATAGTATGGAGTTAAATGGTGGGCCTATTGGGCTGGGGATTATGTTTCCTAGGGGTTATAGGACTGAAGGGGATGTTGTGGTTGTTCCGGCGCCAGTGCGGGAGACTGTGGATGAGGACAATAGGCCGGAAGGGCAGTTTGTGGATATCGATTTGTCGGCGCCATGAAGACTCGTTTGGAGCGAACGAGTAGTCCTAGGTAAGTGAGATTTATTTCATTTCTTGGATCTGGCATTTGAGGCCATCTTGGCTTGGATGCCAGTGTTTTGCGGTTGAGGTTTGATAGGTGGATTTTGAATTGATTTAAAACTTTTACAAGAATTGCTTCTGGGTAATATTTGGAATTGAGGTGTAATATTACATTGATTGATCTTAGAAATGGATACGAAAAGGAAAGAGAAATGTGTCTTGTTTCAAGCCTCCGGTCTGCCACTTGAGGACAGAGTGGCATCATGTTGGCGTTTTTTCTTTAGAGGGCAAACTCCTAGCTTCACACGCGCTATTACTGCTACCATTCATCATGATCGGACTGCTATTCATCCATTAAATGTGGACCGTCCATAACTCCTGCGAGAGAGAATGAGTGGAATTTGTCCTCCTTCTGTATGACTCGCGCGAGCATCGCGTGACTAGAATTAATATAGATTTTTGGCTCGATTTATGAAACTTATGCATGAGATATCAACAGTGTAAAGACGGTGTGCCAAACGGCAAAAGACTTTTGATAATGATATCCGTGAGGGTGATGTAAAGTGGAGTCAAATTCATAAGTACCAAGAAGATGCCAACAGACCCCTGTCACACCGCGTTTTTACCGAACGCCGACATCATAACTTAACTTCGCTGTGTCCCACACCTAAACATACCCAAATTCACTCTTTCGCAACCTCGCTGCTCCATTCTCATGCACCTTTGTCTTTCATAACATGCAATAACTGATACAGTACCTTCCACCTAGCTTCGGCCTTCTCCCAACCCTTATCCCTCTGGACTCCAGCTTCACATGCAAAGCTCCAGCTTCCGGCTCTAATCCCACCACCTTGGAGCCCTCCATAACCTAGGACATCCCGATGCCCTTCTCCAATCCCCAAAGTGCTCCCTCCCTCGACCAACTCGTAAAAGGCGCTCCACCCCCAAATGTCTCCATAAACCAAGTCGCCAACGCCGCCGGTCAAGCTACGCACGATGCGAACGACCGGATATCGAGCTTCAAAGTACCTCGAACGCCCTCAGATCCGACCTCACTCCTCCCATCGTCACCACCGCAGATTTATTTGAACCTTCTAATACTTGAGGCCTCCCTCCGCTCACAATTTCTTACACTCCGAGCACGAAGGCGGCAGAATACTTTCGTGTTAACGCTCTTGGCTATTTGGATATTATATTTCACGTATGCGCTATGGCTGAGACCAAGAGAAGATGGGAAGGGCGTAGGAGGGAGCGTATACTGGATGGTGGACATGGCTGAGAAGGTTGCATGGATGGGTGGGGTAGTAACCGTGATCCTGTTCTGGGCCACCGGCCAGTGGGAAAGAGGTGTTAGGTGGCCGAGGCGATGGGTCGGTATTGCGAATAGAGGACTGCGCGGCATGAACTGCAAAATCGTTATCATGAAAGGGCCGTGGTATAAAGAGCTGGCAGACCGTCTAGCTTTCCTAATACCGTTTGCAGGCGGTCTATGGAGCGGCGAAACAGGAGGCAGCTCGTATCACTACATCAATCATGCACAGGCGAAGAAGGAAGGACTCGAAGATGGTAGACCAAGAAGGGCTATTCTGGAAGACGGAAGAGAGTATACCGAAGAGGATATAGCCCCAGGAGGCGATTACATCAAGCTGTTATTACTGCCGAAACCATTCACGCCCGATTTCCGCGAGAACTGGGAAGTCTATAGAACCGAGTACTGGGAAAGAGAGAACGAACGAAGGGCCGAACTTCGCAAACGAGTCAAAGCCCGACACCGCGAAATAGCAAAAGTAGAAGGTGGTTTGCTTTGGTGGACGGGGTGGAGAGGTTGGAAACGCGCTCGAGGCCTCACAAGTAAAACCGGCGACTTGGAGAAAAGTCATCATCATCACGGTCATAGCCATTCCCTCTCGGCCACCGATTCCTTGAAAGAGAAAAAGCGTAGACCGAGCATGTTAAAGGAAAGAGGAAGAGATGGATCACATTCTCGCTCATCCTCCCGCAGCTCAACACCCACCCCCGACTTCGAAGAACGAATTAGACCCTTAGATGAACGACAGCGTAGAGGGAGTAGTAGCACGACTGGTAGTACGACCTCTGACCGAAAGCGGAGGAAACCCACAACAGCTGTGTCTGGTATTACGACTACCAACCCTGCTGCTGCTGCTCGCGCTCCGGCGAAGCGTACCCCTACAGGCTCTGCCCCCGGCACGCCGGTTTCTGGTACTGGAGATGGCAATCCGTGGCAGAGTAAAAGGACGAGTATGTTGAGTAATGCGGAGAGTTTTTCTAGTGTTGAAGGAGAAGGGGATGTGAAGAGAGAGGTGGATCAGAGGATGCCTATGAACGCGCCGTCTGCGTAGGATTATTAACACCTGAGTCGCACATTGCATCTAAGTATGGAGAAGATTTTGTTGTAGAACCTCTTAGTGTATTTGGAATGTTCTCGGAATTCAGCAATACCTGTCTTATGAACGTCGAGCTGCTCAAGAAAAATTCGATTAGCTAACATAGCCTTGGCAAACCTCGGCCGTATCGGCGCATATTTTCGGAGCCATAGTAGTAGTTGTATGTATTAACCTCACTACTTCCTCTCCTGCTCGAATACTAGTTTACTTATCCGGACATGAAATCCACTTCCTTCTTATCTGTCGTGCACCAACATTTCTAATCATTCCTCTACAAGTTAAGCCGTACGTTCCGAGCCTATCACCTAGCAAAGATACAGCCCTGATTATTGTTTAGGTCATCCAACAATAATGGGTGGTTTAGTTGATGCCCTCATCATCGGCGGTGGACCAGCCGGCCTTACAGCCGCTCTCACTCTAGCACGGCAGCTTCAGACCTCTATTGTATTCGATAGTGGTGCGTACAGAAATGCGCCCAGTGACTACATGCATCTGCTCCCAGCTTTCGACCACAAGCATCCAACAGAATATGTCGCCGCCTCACGCGACAATATTCTCTCTCGCTATGACACGGTCTCTGTTAAAGAGCTCTCAATCTCCACTATCAAGAAAACCGAGGATGGGCTTTTTGAGGCGACAGATAGCAACAACAAGACATGGATCGGCAAGAAACTGATTTTAGCACACGGAGTCGATGACATCTTCCCAGAGATTGAGGGCTATGCGGATTGCTGGGCCAAGGGCATGTAAGGGTAATCCCACTACTGACAATGTTCACGGACTTACGCGTGCGCAGTTTCCATTGTCTCTTCTGTAAAGGGTATGAGGAAGCAGTCTGTGCCTCTTCAGGTGTGCTTGCCATTCAAAGTCTTACTATGGCTCCGTTTGCTCTGCACGTTGCCCGTCAGGCGTCCGCTCTCAGCAAAGCGGTAACAATATATACCAATGGCAATGATGAGTTGGCTCAGAATTTGGTGTCGGCATTGGGTTCGGCTACCCAAATAAAGACAAACTCGCGCAATATTAAACGGTTCGAAAAAGGCAAATCTGGCGCGGAAGTCATAATCCATTTCGAAGATGGCACTGAAGTTACGGAAGGATTCCTGGCTCATGCTCCACGCACGAAAGCAAAGGGTTCATTTGTGGATCAACTCGGGTTGGAAATGACACCTGGGGGGGACATTAAAGCTGCTCCGCCGTTCTATGAGACAACTATCAAGGGTGCATTCGCAGCTGGAGACGTCTGCAGTCCTATGAAGAACATTCCCAACGCGATATTTTCCGGTAATTTAGCAGCCACAGGAGCTTCCTCGCAGATTTTGTCCGATTCTCTTGGTCAGAAATCACTGTTCGGCTGAGTTTCTATCAATTCACATGGAGTCGAGAAGGATATGGAGCAAGGACTATATCCATTGTTGAAATTCTCAAGTATAATCTCGTGAACGTTATCGTACGCCATTACAAATTTTACGAGTCACTTAATTGCTTCAACCGCAAAAGCACACTGAAATGCCACATGTGCATGCGTACTGCCTATCGCAACGTTATTGCTGAATATCCGCCGAAGTGATTGGGGACCGAAAATCACCGAAAGCCGTTCGTCCAAGTGATTCTCCGAAGTTTACTAGCCCGATCTGGAACAGCACAGCTTGAAGTCCCTGATGCAGTACTTGTCGTCTGCAAGTCCATAGAAAGGGCGTGTGGTATTATTACATCACAATTTTCTGGCATGCCATAATAATACGACTTACAGTTAGATTCCCTGCGAACGACTCCACGCCTCAATATGCTACCATCATCGATGGAGATATCTGGCCCTGCGAACGAGCCTAGTACAGTCTATGAGTTATTCCAAGTCCGAGTACACCGCTATGGGAAGAGCATCGCCGTTTCCCAAGGCGATGAATGTCTCACTTACACAGAGCTCAACCGTGCATCTCTCCAAATCGCCTCAATTTTACATGAGTGTGGTATTCGGGTTGGAGACTACGTACCTATCTTAAGCTCCAGGTGTTTAGAAATGGTCGCATGTCTCCTGGCGATTTCAAGAATAGGAGCATGCTACGTACCGATTGACGTAGAGAATTGGAGTTCGGAAAGAATCAATAATGTCCTGGATGTTGTTTCTGCGAATGCAGTGATTCATGCTGGAAGTCCAACGTTCATGCTGAAACGGGCCATCAACGTAGTGGAAATTGACCGTTCGCTTCTTCGCCATCGGGCAGAATTCACCACCCCTTTGGATGCCCCACCGCACGGTCGATCAAATGAACCGGCGTATGTCATTTTCACATCTGGTACCACTGGGGAGCCGAAAGGAGTTGCCATCTCGAATCGGAGTCTTGTCAATTATGTTCAGCAGGATAGCAATGAAGCTCCATTTAACATGAGCGTCAGGCCTTCGGATAAAGTGCTGTTGCTATTTTCTGTCGCTTTTGATGGTAAGTTCGGCTTCTTTATCTGCAAGTGTACCTACTGAGGAATTGATCAGCATGCACCGGCGTGGTGTTTAGCACATTGTGTAATGGGGGGCACCTGATACTGTCAAATTCGTCCGATTTCATTGAAGATGCGAAAGCCTGCTCTCTCCTTCCGGCCACCCCGTCACTTCTTGGCACATTACAAGAGCCAGAGCTCTACCAAAACATTCGCAGGATCTTCCTGGGTGGGGAGTCCCCAAGCCCTGCGCTGGTACGAAATTGGTGGACATCGCATCGAAAGATGTATAACATCTACGGGCTAACGGAAACTACTATTGGTTCTAGCATCTCAGAACTGTCTCCAGATAGACCTATTACTCTCGGCAGGACCATGCGAGATAGTTACATGCTTTTGTTAGACGACGCCTTGAAGTCATCGGCCGAAGGAGAAATCTTCATTGGCGGCCCCGGACTTGCTATTGGTTATTTCAAAAATAAGGAGCTAACCGAAGAAAAATTTATTTATCGTGATGGGTTACGCTTGTATCGAACTTCGGACTTCGGAAGACAGACAGCAGATGGAATAATCTTCCTGGGCAGGAAAGACAGCATGGTAAAGAACAGGGGCTTTTTGATCAACCTCGAAGCAGAGGTTATCCCAACGATTTTATCATTGCCAGGTGTACAAGCCGCAGAAGCTTTCATGCATTGCGGAAGGCTTGTTGCCTTTGTTTCCCCCTTGGGCTCTAACCTGGAGAGCATCCGCCAGAGACTCTCCGATTGTCACGATCAATATCACGTCCCTGACTTTATCAAGGAACTGCCCGAGCTACCTTTAAACGCGAATGGCAAAGTGAACGTTGGAGACTTGAAGCGTCGGCTCGATGATGAAATAAAGGCCAACCAAACCTCATATACCCTGAGTCACTCCAGGCTCGACATTCTCAAGGCTGCCTTATCTACTAGTTTAGGATTAAGTCCGAGCGCTATTGACGAAAGCGAGTCCTTCTGGAACTTGGGAGGAAACTCTCTGTCTGCGATTAAACTAATGTCATATCTTCACGCTAAACAGCTCTCCATTTCCCTCACACAACTCTTCTCCTTGCCTAGTGTTTCTTCTATATCTGAAGAATTGCGGGCGACCAACGAATGCGTCGATGAGTACAACCAATCCCAAATCTCAAAGGCACGCCAAGAAAGATCCGGTGACCTAATCGACCAGTATGTGTCAATCACACCCGTCCAAATGGGCGTCATTCGTTCTTCAATTCAAGAGCCTCTCGTTGGATATATGCTTGTTTCGATACCATTGGACCCACTAGGTCTGGTATCAGATGCAGGCCATTTTGAACGATGCTGGCGACGAACTTTAGAAAGGCATTCAATATTCGGAACATCCTTTGATATGACCGAAAATCGACAAGTGATTGGATATCAAACTGTTTTCCGTTGGAAGAACGTGTGGACGGACATTGAGCAGTGGGAGAACGTCATCAACAAAGAATCATCCGCCTTGTACAGATTTACAAATGATCATCTGAAGGAAAACATATTCTTTCCAGTTAATGCTTTCTGCCACATCGCGAGTCATGGATCATCTGGGCGGAAGTCCACCCTATTGTGGCTTGTGCATCACAGTCAAATTGATGGGTGGTCAATGAGTGTCCTGCTCGGGGAGTTTCTGTCTATTATGGGTGGAAAGTCTCTTGCCGCAGCCCCTCAATATCGGGAATTTGCCAGCGAACTTGAAAGCCGACGCCGAGACGTCAGAGTCATCGACACCGCAAAGAAATTTTGGGGCAGAATTCTTGACGGATTTCTCAATGGCAGCACCCCCAATATACCGAGGATCCGATCTAGCAGCACACATAGCTCATTCAGTGACCATGAAATCTGTCTTAATTTATCGCTCAACCAACTCCAACGAGGCGCGAAGAATCTACGAGTATCTCCTGCTGTTATTCTTTATGCCGCGTGGGCGTTGTTACTATCAGCATACACGTCTGAAGATCGGGTGGTTTACGGTACAGTATTTTCAGGAAGGACCTTGTCCACCCCATCAATCGAACGTATAGTCGGGCCCCTTATCAATTTTTGCCCCATTCCCGTGCAGATTCAATGTAACAACACTAAAAATGACCTACTGCATCAGATCCAGGATCTGATTCTTCAGATTGGTGATCATCAGGCGACGGCTATGCCGGCTCTCGAAGCTATCATACCGGGGAGCCATTCCAATATTTTCGATACGGCACTATTCCTGGAATACGACCTTCCGTCACTCCCACGACTTCCAGTAGCGAATGGACAAGAAGAATTCCTGTGGAAAATTATTCGGAAAGACTTCCCCGAATTTGGGCTTACGGGGCTAATCCAGAACACCGAAGACCAAATCCACCTACATATGGTATCGGATGACTCTCGGTACAGTCCTGCGGCCATTCGCAGGATGTTACGGCACTTTCGCAGTCTGATCTTGAGTATTCTGGATTCGAGGATGCAGCTTGTAGAAGATATACAGAAAGCGATGATAGAACCGACCGAATTCTTAGCATTGACTCAGAACTCACTTTCATACTTCGATCCATACTGTGGTCCGGTGAGTCTCAAAGAAAAATTCGAAGCAGCTGTCGATCAGTGGCCGGATCTTCTAGCTGTAGATTCTCCTACAGGTTCCTTGACATATTCACAACTCGATGGGATTGCCAACTACCTAGCCAAACAACTGACTGCTTTGGTAGAGCCCGGAAGCCCTATAGCCATAGTAGGTGATGGCTCACTTCAGTGGTTGATCAGTGTTGTTTCTGTTGTAAAAGTGGGAGCTGTCTACGTGCCTCTTGACACCAAACTACCACCTCAAAGAATGAAAGCCGTGGTCGGAGCAGTCGATGCGAAGTTATGTATCTTTCCTACCCGGGAAAGCAAGACTTACATACCTATGGATGACATCCACAAACTTGCTGTCGATGAGGTCTTGGGGCCTTTACTGAATGAGCGCGGTGAACGTCTATTGACCCATGTCAAGTCAGCTGATGCAGCTTATGTCATATTCACTTCGGGTTCGACAGGGACCCCAAAGGGAATATGGGTGAATCATGGAGCTGTCTTATCATACCTCTCCTATGAGCCTGCTCGGATGCACGCAGCTCCTGGAAGAAGGCACGCCCATATGTTTTCTCCCGGATTCGATGTCAATATCGCTGAAATATTTGGCACACTCTGCTACGGCGCAACGCTTGTTCTAAAGGATCCTATCGACCCATATGCTCATCTTTTACACGTACACGCTACCATGGTAACGCCTTCATTCCTTTCTGTATGCCAGCCGGATGATTTCGCAAATCTGGACACTATTCTCTTTGCTGGTGAAGCCGTTCCTCAAAAGCTGTCTGATCGTTGGTCCGAGAATCGACGGGTATACAATTCCTATGGCCCATGCGAATGCACCATTGGCGCCTTGTTTAAGCTTCTTAAACCTGGCGAGGAGGTCACATTGGGACGCACTATTCCCAGGGTTGCAGTTTACCTCCTTGGTCCACGCAACAATCCAGTCCCAGTAGGTGTGACCGGGGAAATATGCCTCTCAGGTCTACAGGTCATGGAGGGTTACCTTGGCCCCGATATGGAACAAATGTCTAAGAAGCGGTTCATCCCCGACCCATTTATCTCTGGTCAAAGAATGTACCGAACCGGCGATCTAGCAGTTTGGACGGAAGCCATGGAAGTCCGCTTTTTGGGCCGCGTTGACAATCAAGTCAAAGTGCGAGGTTTTCGTGTCGAACTGGAAGAGATTGAAAATGTCATTCTTGCTGCTTCTTCGACTGTCAACCAAGCTGCAGCTGTGATTGCCGAAGATAACATCTACGCATTTGTTGCACCAGAGAGTGTTGATACTGTCAAGCTCAATGTATCACTGGCCTCTCGACTGCCCAGTTATGCTTGTCCCTCTGCCGTGCTGACTTTGCCATCGCTTCCTCTGACAAACAATCAGAAGCTAGATAGGAAAGCACTCGCACGTTTCTCTATTAAGGGACTTGGGAAAGGGCAAAAACCCATAACAAAAAACGAGAAAATTTTAGAAAAGGTCTGGCGAGAGACCGTCGATCTTGATTCCAATATTGGCCTAGGACTTTCAGATGACTTTATGGCCATTGGCGGGAACTCATTGCGACAAATTAGGGTCGCGCAGAAACTATCCTCCGCCTTTGGATTCCCGGTACCCCTTAGGATTATACTGAAGAACACGAAGTTCTCAGATCTAATCAAAGCTTTGGATGAGCACATCACGACTTATGAACCAGAATCAAAGCCATCGTTATTCCTTTTGCACGCATCCAAGAGCTCTTTTGGACCACAACCCGCACTAACCTATACTGAGGAAGAAATATACGTGCTTCATACATTGTCTACCACACCTTCTACTCTCAATGTCGCTTGCAAGCTAGAGCTACGAGGAGATGTTCGGCTTGACTACCTGCTACAAGCAATCCGCGAGGTTGTGGCTGACAACGGAATCCTCAATTCATGTTATAAGAATCTGGAAGGGACAGTAACACGCAGCAGCTGTACTAAGCCATTCGAAATAGAATTTCACACAATACAGGAAGATGTACAGTTAAATGTCCAGGCATGGGTTGATAGCCCATTCGATCTTGGCAACGAGCGTTTGATAAAAGTGGCCGTTATTGAAGATTTCCACAAAATCTGGATAATTACTGTACAGCACCACATCATAACCGACAACACTTCGCTGAACATTCTTTTCAGGATGATTCAATCAACCTACATAACTATACTCGAAGGAAGCCAGCAGAGCGATTTGGGTCTGAGCAGATCCACAACAAGAAAACCCCTCAATTACCAACAATGGGCTCGTTGGAGGCAATCGCAAGGGTCAAATACTGAAGCGTCACATTCATTACATTATTGGGAGGAAGAGCTCACGGATCCTCCTTGTCGGCCATTCACGAGTGGGGATTGCGCAATCGGATATGATGACGGAGCTTCTTCCTCCTTCTTAGTTGCCACTCAACATCCATCCCAAGGATCCTTAGCTCTATGCCTTGAAGCTGTCAGCTTTGCAATGTATACAATTATGGGAGTTCGCGATGTCATTCTCTGCATACCTTTTGGCAATCGAAATGAGCCGGGAACCGAAGATATTCTTGGCTGCTTTCTCGACAGACTTCCTATCCGTGTCCAGCTCACCCAGGGCATGATCGAAAGCTCTAAAAAGCTGAGATCATATGTGGAATTCAAGTTACATGGAGCCTTATCTCATGCCCTACCATATCGGGATATCGTCAGCAAAGTAGGAGATCGGGCATCGTTTGACACCATGATCACCTATAATAGACAAAAGGACTCTGTCGAGAACCATTTTCAGCTTCCAAAGGCCACCGTTATAGAGCATCCGATCAGGCCGAAGGGCGCAAAATTTCCACTACTGCTGGAGTTCACTGAGACAAGTACAGGAATTCGATGCGATATCGAGTATAAGCCAAGTTCAGTGGACATCAGATTCATCAATGCTCTGGAGAGAGTAATACCAGATATATTGAATACGCCCTTGGGAAACCAAAGCCCAAATAAATCGTTATCAAGTAGCTCCGTAAAAATCAACCGGCAATCCCTCCGGCACCAAGAAACTTTGAGCTTGCCATTCAGTCAAGGAAAAGTTGATGCCGTACGAGAAGCTTTCGCCACCACTTTGGAAATACCCTCTCAAGTCATCAGCTGCTACCAAACACTTAGAGACCTCGGCGGCTCTTCAATTATGTGCCTCCGTGTGCAATGGATATTGAAACAGCGCGGGTATGATGTGACATTGAGGGACATTGTCTTAGGGCAAAGTCCCGAAAGTATAGCCGCACGATTTTGAGGGCGGTTGCTGTTGACTTCATTCAGAATTGCGCATGCCCCATCGGAATTTCTAAGCTATTCGACTACATTTTTGTCCTTGTCTACCAGCCATTATAACAAACCGCCGCATCCATCTTCGCTTAGCCTGACAAGCACCTCTCAATCCTCGCAAGACCTTCTTTGAGCACTGAAGATCGAACAGCATAACAGATCCGGAACCATCCCAACTCGTTACAATGATAGCTTGTTCCCGATGAGATCACAACACCACTACTTTGCAACGTCCGTATGAAATCATCCTCAGCCCTGGGATCGCAAGCCAAGCAAAGTTTCGCGAAGACGAAGAGTCCGGAGTTCGCCGGAATAAAAGGGATGCCTTTATCGAGAAGGAATTTTTCAATGGTTCTGTAAGCTGCTCTCAGACGCCTCCGCCCTTTCGTCATTACATAGCCAATATTGCTCTTCGAAAGAATGTACTGCGTTGCGACCCATGTTGCCGTTGAGGACACTTGGCTGTGCGTGCTCAGCGCACTACTCAGCCGGACAGGACCATTTCTTGTGATCAAAGCTCCCTGCCAATGGCTTCAGTTACTGCCAAATACGATGATTCTGCGCTTACCAATCTAATCCCACTACAACCAAAATCCTTACTCAAGCTATAAATGACATGGACCAGTTCGCTGTCCGGCTCAAGTGACAAGACAGATGTAAAGCCCGTCGCTATGGTGTCCCCAGACTCACTACCATGCTCAGATAAGGCGTAGACCTCATCGGAAATATAGTGCAGCTGATGGCGTTGACAGAACTTCAAGATCTCCACCAGCGTTTGTCTCGGATAGCAGCAGCCAAGCGGATTGTGAGGGTTGCAGACCAAGACTGCCTTAACTGGTGCAGAAGCAGTATGGAAAGCCTCTTCGTAATATTTAATGCTGTCAACTTCGAAAAAGCGCCCGAGAGGAACATGCACTGGAACAACGGCGGCATTGTTATGAACCATAAGACATAGGTCAAGCCCTGGCCAATACGGAGCTGCGATCATGAGCCCATCTCCTTGATCAAGTAACTGTTCCACCAAGGCATTCAGAGCAAAGCTCCCCCCAGCGGCAAGTACAATATCAGATGCATCAACACCTGGGATTGGGTGAAATCTAGTATTGATGAGATCGGAAATCAGTTCCCTGGCTCTGGGACTTCCGCCAATACCTTCGGAATAGGAGAGATCCTCGTAATGTTAGTGTAATCTGGCCCAACTGCAAACGACAAGGTACACCACCGAACTTACTGCTTCGGAAATGCTTCGATTATCGCCGGCCTCTGCAAGACGCTGTACCACTTCCTTTTTCAGTAGCCAGTTTTCCGCCGTGCTAAGGTCAACTAACTTGGTGTCTGCTGACAAGACTGCGCCATGTTGATTAAGCAACCGGGGAATAATATCTTGGTTTCTCTGCAAGCATTGCCGGGAAAGCATGTTTGGCCGAAAGCGCCCTAGGCAAATAATGTTCGGAGAAAATCCACAACGGTCATGATATCAGCTAGGCAGCCACAATTATATTCAAAGATATACATAGGTCCCGACAGCTCGGGCTTTATTCGGCGAGAAATCACATTGGTGCATTTACGTGCCTTTAGGCACCGCTTGTATTTTCTTTCTTTTTACAAATGCAAGGAACCGTACAGTCACACCTGGTTGTCAGCGAGCTAAGACAGCAAAGACCACACCATCAATGAGACTAGCGCAAGCCTGCTACCTAGCTACATGGATGTATGTATGCCACCGCTAGACACATGTTCCTTGATGAGAACTACATTACTCAGACTACACATTATAGGACTGGGATTCCGAACAAGATACCATTTGGACTCAAGGGCCAGTACTTTTGTATTTGAAAACACTCCTCAAATAGGAATGACGCAAAGGAAAGAAAAGGTATAGTACTCCGAGCTCGAAATCCCCTCTCTGCTGGCTAGTTAACCTGAAGATATAGTCAATTCTTCGTGACCCAGGTCTTCGTCGCAGGTCTAGTCTGAACATGAGTTTACCAGACTATGACTCTTTCAGCAAGCTTGACGCTTTCTTCTGGAAATGCGATGCGGGGCATATGCTTCAGAACATGTTGGAGATGGCAGGTTACTCTTCTCAATCGCGAAAAATGCATATAGCGTTCTTTTCACGAACTATTGCTAAGGCTCTCGGTCCTCATCGGCGGACAACTCCAAAGCCAACTCTCTGGAAAAGCTTTATGACCGATGATCATACGCCAATAGAGTTCAGCTGGAATTGGCCCCCAAATTCAACGACTCCGTCCGTTCGTTACTCCATCGAGCCTATTGGATACGAAGCAGGGTCATTTTCTGACCTCTTGAACACACGAACCAGTCTCGAACTTCTGGAAATTGTACCCTCCTTTTTTCCTGGATTGGATACGTCATGGATTGAGCCGCTGTTACGTGTTCTTATCGTTAATGAGGAAATCAGTCCGAAATTTCACCGGGAATACTTAAGAGAAGCTCCCGGATCCCAAATCTTCCTGGCCTTTGACCTTCTAGAGGATAACATAATGCTGAAGCTATACTTTCTACCGCATCTGAAGGCTATTTCTGAAGGAAAACGGACGTTGACGGTCGTAAAAGAGGCTATACATGGCATAAAAACAGCAGATCCCCCTTTGCTCTCCGCAGCGAGTACATTGTGGGAATACTTGGAGTCCTTCAAACAGGACATCCAGCCAGAGATAGAGATTGTTGCAGTTGATTGCAAGAGTCCTTGCAACGCCCGGATCAAAGTCTATGTGAGGTCTCGACAGACTTCCTTCGCCAGCGTAGTCGATATGATGACAATGGGAGGCTGGCTTCCCAATCTCTCCACCAAAGGCCTTGAATCGCTCAAAGAACTCTGGTGCTCCGTGTTAGACGTCGATAGCACCATGTCTCCTTCGGACTCGCTACCTGAGAATTTGCATAGAACTGCGGGCATTTTGTACTACTTTGAGCTGAGAGTCGGATCAACTCTGCCGAAAGTCAAGGTATATATACCAGCTAAACATTATGGTAAAAATGATTTGAAAGTAGCTCGAGGCTTGTCAACCTTTCTCGAAAAAAGGGGCAAGCGTTTAGCTGGCAATACTTACTTCGAAGGCGTAGAGAGTCTCTGGTATGTCTTATAATCTACAATAAAATGTATCCTTGACTGATTCATTTCAAGCCAGCACCGTAAACTGGAAGCCGTACTGGGTCTACATACATATGTTTCATGCACGATAGAAGGTAGTGACTTGAACATCACCTCCTACTTGAATCCGGAAGTATATTACAAATCGGCTGTACGATGAGATAAGCTGTAATTTAGATGCAGTCTATCTAGATATCTGGGCATCACAGAGTTTATTGATGTATTTTAGAGACAATGTTCCTGAGTAGAAGAGATTCATTATCCGGAGAGTAGTACCAGGGCCCTTGGCCCGCTCAACGCCGCTTCGGCGTTCTATTTCCAGTTCGCCGCTTAGATAAGACGCCGACCAAAACTCATCGGTCCGTAAATATTCATTGCAATTCAAGTGGCTACTAAGACTACTTCCTATGCTCGGCTGAAATGTGGAAGCTCCAACACCCATGTCACTCCCAGTTGTCACGTGCCTTCTCTGCGTAGCAGTGTTCTTGGCGCGAGCAGAGTTGAGCCGGTTTGCAACAACTCTTGTGACGGTAAGTAGTTTACATGAAGAAGGCACTGTGGTTTGATCTCGCTCTAACTTCATTGTTCTCATAGAAGATCTTAGGTTTCTTGTATCCAGTCCGGAACGCCAAAGGCTATTCGATCTCTGGACCACTCTGGCGCTGGCCTGACGGGCATACGATAGACAAATTTCTCCGAGGCAGAGCTCAAAGTAAGAGATGGCGAACTTATGGATCCGTTTATCGGATTTGGGCCTTCTGCACCCCTGAAATGTGGGTTGAATCTAACCTTTCGCACCACAAACTGCAAATAACGTTAATCAGCGTCATTACTACGCCCGAGGACGTACGAGTGTTCCATTCAAAGGCTGAGGCTCACAACAAATCCGAATCCAGTAATGCAGGATGGGTGTTCCATCAGCTGCTAGGAGACTGCATGGGTCTGATAAATGGAAGAAGGTGGGAAAGGATACGCTCAGAGTTTGCCGCAAGCTTTACTCACCAGGCCGTCATGACGATGAGCTCAACTGTACACAGTGATACTTTAGAATACGTGGAAAGCTTTTCGGAGTGCCAAAGAGATGGCCAATTCATCGTCCCCGCCTCAAGTGCTTTTACGCAGTATCCATTCTTTGCTACCGCAAGAGTCATCTATGGCCCAATGACAATGTCTGAAAAGAAGCATCTTTGGTCCATCGCGCAGATGAGTCTTGGTCTAATGCGTTACGTTCTTGCTGGTGGCGTTCACCGATTTCCAGTCTCTAGATATCTCAATAGATCCTTAAATAAGGAGCTTGCAGATTTCCGCGACAAATGGTCAGCCTTCAATACGGACATGTACCGTTCGCGAAAACCAATTCTACCTCAGCTACCAATTGTTTCAGCATGGAAGCGCACTATATCGGGAGAGATTCCGCAATCTGAAGTGCGTACAAAGATTACACAGTCAAGTTGCGTGGCTTTCGTCTGACTCCCACTCCCAGGTGCTGCAAACATTGAGCGAGATGCTTTTTGCGAACTTGGACGTCACTACACATGTTCTCTCCTCGCTTGTCTTGCTTCTTGCAGAGACTCAACCAGTACAAAATAAGCTTCGTCAGGAAATTAAGAATGCTCAAGGGAAGGATGAAGAGTATTGCAATCGTAAAGACACCCTCTTAAGATACTGCTTCTTGGAGTCTCTACGTCTTCGTCCATTTACTGGTGCGTGGAGCTCCACTGCCTTGTGCCATACAATAGCAGCAGTCTAATCTCAATAACAGTCTTTTCAATCCCAGAGAGCTCCCCTTCGGAAAGGATTTTGGGAGGATTCAGAATTCCGGCCAATGTCAGGTTATTTGACTCTAATGCAACCAAGGTAAAAGCGCTAAATCATTTGAGACAGATGTCGGTCGTGGTAGATACACTTCAAATAAATGTTGAGAACCGATTTTGGGGATCGGACGCTTGCAGGTTTGAGCCAGAGAGATTCAAGAATATCCAACCGGCCGATGTAAGTCCCCGAGCTTAACTACACTTTTCGAGACGTCTAATGCATATTTGAACAGCTGCGATACAATCTCTTCACGTTTGGGTTTGGCACGAGGAAATGCCTTGGTCAACAATTTGCTGAGAGTATTGTGAAGGCGTTTATTTTCCATTTGGTGTCCCAGTATGAAATTCAGGTTCATTTCTACGAATCTCGTGAAGGGCAATACAAAACAGTAGGGGATAGTTGGGTCCCAATCGCTGATGCAGAACTTGTCCTTCAAAAAGTGGAGTAACGTAGGCACTTATATCTACGTATCTATATTAAAGTAATCCTTACCTTCTATGCATGCTCTCCCAGCTCCAACCCAAAGCTACTCACTCTTTCCAGTGCTCTTGCTACGTATGGCAATTTGAACATGTGTTCGCTCCACTCTTTCAGCTTTGGCCAGGCATTGAAGTCAATGTCCGCCTGTGCCGCAACCTTTTCGTTTGCAAGAGGCAATATAGCAAAATCCGCGATTGTTGGCCTATCAGATAGTGCGACATAACGTTGGTCTGGCTCGTTAAGTCGCTGCTCGAGTATACTATACTCATTCTTGATAGAGTTCACCAAGATCTGCATCGCATCCGCAATGGGAATAGGCCGTGGTATTTTCAGCATCAACCACCATTTCCCTGTAGCTCTGTGGGACAGGTATCAGTAAGCTCAAACGATCGCTACGGAAACGACGTACCCTAGTCCAGCCGTGTATGACATTAACCAATTTGCAACCATTGTCCTCTCCCATAGATCCTTTCCCCCGTAAAGTCCGTCTTTGTCGTACTTATCTACGAGGTAAGTCAAACAAGCTGAACTATCGAAAACGTTCAACTGCCGCTTTGGACTATCTCTACTTTCATGGTGCTCAACATCTTCCATAGCCGGTACCATCTTGTACGGATTTACAGCGTGAAACCATATCTCATTCTTGGTTGAGGCGATTATGTGGATCGTATGCGGGATTGAAAGGGCTTCAAGGAGTATAAGCGGCTTGACAGTATTCGCAGTTGAGGTAGGGGTTGCTATGGAAGAGTATACAGAGTGTCAGCGTCTTTGTACTCTATTGCTCTCAGAACTCTGGTTATGGGGTGCCGAAAGTTTAGCTTACCTTTTTTGACATAAAGAACTAATTTATCCACGGCCATTTCAAAGTGTTGCTGAGAATCTGAGTTTTTTGCCATCTTTATCCTGTCTGGAGGCTAGGTCCGTTGATACTTGAGCATAGATATTGTGGAAATCCGTTGAAAGAAACACCTGCATCTCGGGGGAGATACGGATCTTCTATTCCTAACTCCAGGTACACATTTACAAGTTTACATGCAGAAAGCTGACGAACAACTCAGTTTCTCGGCGAATATACGATGATTAGCGCCTTATCATCAGATAATAATACCGTACTAGCTATGGCTTTGGTTACGAAACTAGCGAGAATCCGACACCGATGGTCTCGCTTCGGTCAATTCGGGACAGATTGTTTCGAAGTTTGCGCTAGATACAACTAATCGAGGCTCGGTATAGATTTAAACAATTTATGGGTCGCAGCTTGTACCCATTGAAGTATCATTCAATATTCGCACTCCACGCTATCGAGTGAAGACCTGGGGGAAGCAACAAGTGATGTCGTAGTAGAATTCCACTTTCGTGATCTATAATGGCATTCATTCTATTTAATGTACTAGGTACGAATCACAAGAAATCTTAACTTAGAAAATCTCCGAACTGTTGCGCGGCGGGACATCTTTTCGTGCATACAATACGAATCTGCGTAACAAGACAAGAAGCAAAGTTCACGCTATATGCGTTTCGGATAGTCGAGTATTCCCTCCTTTTAGGTAGCTATTGTCTCGCCCCGGGGCTTCCTCCAAACTCTCGTCCTCTCTTCTGGTTTCGGTGAAATTGTTCTTTTGCAAGTTGATCTGCGTCTTGCTACGATCAAGCAAGTGAAATCCTTGTGAACTTGGATTATCGCTTCCCACAATCGTTCTTTTGCTAGTTTGACGAGAGCTCATGGTGAAGAGACGTTTGGTATACGAGCCAAGGCGGGAGTCTTTCGCTCGCGTCAGTGCAGGAAGAAGAGTTGGTATGCATACGCAGATTAGACCCAGTACCACCTCAAGAACCTCGAAAGTAAATGATAGCCAGACTGAGGCAGTTATATCGCCGTATTTGATTTTTGTAAGACCGAATATGCAGCTAATTCGCAGCAACGATAGAATCGTGGCCCTACATAAGCGTCAGTAAGACTGAAAAGTCTAAGTTGAAAATAAATCGGGACGGACATCAAGCCTAAGGTCAAAATACAAGAGGCACGAACTTTTCGCGCTACACCAGTATGCAAACGCCAGATGGGCGGTAACGGAAGTATCAAGATCATCAAGTCAAGCAAAACGTGAGTAAATCCTGTGCCGCTACACATTGCGCGTTGATCGATGCACGTTCCCGGCTGGGTCGGAATCCAGAGCTTCTTCAACGGAATGCATTCGGACGCAATACTGGCGACAAGGGCAACCCACCAGGTCACGGAAAGCCCCATAACGCCGTAGGATGTGAGTCGATGCCACGTTGATATACCAAAGATTCTAACGTAAAAGAGCAGGATGGACAATTGGGTTACGGTAACGGCGGTCCCCCATAGAATCCCAGAACCAATGGCACCGGACTAAGGCACAAGACCAAAAGTCAGTCTGAAGATTTCGGTGTAGTCTTTCTGAGGGCAAGCAGAGATGACCTTTGCAAAAATTTCAATGTGTGCCGGCTCGAGCTCGAAGATAGATACTCCGAGACCACCCCAGATTACACTGACAACTATATCTGCGTATAGCCCATACACTAAGACCTACGGAATCCCAGTTAGCGTACCTGAACTACCAGAATATTAGAAAGTCATACCAGTGCAAATGCAGTCATCCAATCATCAATTGCAAGTTTCTGTTTCGTCAAAATACGGGAATAAAATCTCATAGCAACGGCCAAAGTGGTAAATGGAAGCACGACGGCTGGAGTGACAATCACGGTCAACTGTCGCCTATTGGCAGGCACGAAAGGCTGAACCATGCTGCTGAAGCGTAGAAGAGAGAGCCTTTGGTAGGGATTATCGTAGATGAAAGGGTTGACAAAGGGAGAGACCAAAGGAGAAGTTAAGGGAAATGTAAAGTCTAAATGGAAGCGATAAGACGCCTAAGCATTGTTCTCCTTGGAACTTGAAGCACGGTGCCCGTATACTCTGCTTTCTGTTACCATTACTCAATCTCCAACGGAAGCACGAATGCATATGCAAACGAGTGGCACAGCAAGCGCTTAATGTCCGTTGCTTGTTGCCTACAGCTAGAATAAGCACCGATATCTCCGACAAATAAAGACCCGGAAACGAGTAACTTGCAGTGTAAGAAACTCAAGTGATTTACAGCTGGTTAGCATTCAGTATTCTATTCTCTCTTTTTCATCAACCTCGCTCTTCGTTCTTTGAATCACCGCCGCTATACACCAATATGCAGGCCTCAAACAAACAAGCCGAGATGGCAAAGGTCGCCCGAAATGCTTTTGATGCAACCTTACAGAGCCAAGGAAGCGAAGAATATATACGACTTAGAAAGCAGCACGCCCTGATACGTTTCGCTATGGGTGAGAAACTTGTTCGGGTGCCGCTTCCGCGAGACGCCCCAACTCGAATCCTCGATTCGGCCACCGGTGATGGAACATGGATGGTCGACGTCGCCGCTCAGTTTCCTATGGCGTCTTTCATCGGCACTGATGTCGATGTTAAACATTTCGAACAGCTTCCACGTGAGGTATTACCGCCTGGTATCAAGTTCAAGACACATTCAGTCTTCGATCAATGGCCTCCGGAGGATCAAGAAGCATATGATTTAGTCCACCAACGTCTTCTACTTGCCATCTTTAGCCCGGACAAGTCGCAAACCGCGGTGGAGGGGCTTTTCGGTTTGGTCAAGCCAGGAGGTTATATTCAGCTGGTCGAGTCAGACTTACTTTCGTTTGATCGCGAGGGCCATCTGGGGATGACAATGCTCATGGACTTCGTGGAGAAGGCCTTTCCCATGGCGAACATGAACCACATCCCCGGAAGATTTCTGAAAGAGTGGTTGGAAGGTGTGGGGGCCATTGATATCGAGCACAAGCAATTCACGTACGGCATGGGCGCCCAAGCCGAGACCGAAGAGATGAAGAATGCGACGACGGAGCATATCATGACTATGATTGGTAATCTCGAAATGATCTCTTCACGCAAGTATCTCCAAGTCTCTCTTACACAATCTTCTGACATCTAATCAAGGCATCCCGAACTACTGGTACTCAGCTGAGGATTTCATGCAGCTCAAGGACGCCGTGAAAAAGGAGATGCAGCAGCAAGGCAACACTTGGCGATACTGGCTGGCGACGGGAAGAAAGGCGGCAAAAGGGACTTGAAGCTCCTAGTAACGGAGATGGGTATGCATGAGGGTTTGATGCATGAGGACTTGACTTATTGTGCGGGGTATGAGACGATGTGCCCCTGCTCCCTCCTTCTACCCTGCTCTCCAAGCCACACCCGTTCGTGCCGCCAGATTGTGCCCCATATCGACTAGACTCAACGGTTCTCGGCGCATGGACATCTATGAGTTCAATGCTAAGTTTATCATACTATAAGCTCCGTGTCTTGTTCATATATCTTGGCTGTGCCGCAATATTTCAAGTTTCAACCCCCATCGCCTTCTCCGAGCCCCGTTCACCTGCTCTTTGCTTCATGCGCAAAAGCCAATCAGGTACCTCCACTACCATGCGGGATGTCATGTTTGCTGTCCGGTTTTGGCCGCGTGCGAGCGATCGTTACCCGTTCCATCGTCCTGCAAGTCAATTAAACCATTATTCGTCAGGTTCTAGCCACGCCTTCTTCCTTTCCGTATCTCGTAGCGCTTACGCATGCCGGCGTCTATCACATACATCGATCGAATGCAGGCATTTTCAGCCCCCAGGGACCCAGCAAAGGGACCAGTGTTACGCCTCGTCGTGGTCTTCTTCATTATGATCAACGGGCTGCTTGCCTGAGCCTCGGCCTCAACGATTTCGTTCGCTCCAATTCATTATGCCTGAGGCAACCTTAGGCTGCAGTGTTGCCACTAATCCAAACAACTCCCGCGAGGGGGAGCAAAATATGCGACAAAGTGGAAATAGAAAGCTTCGAGCCGCCTGTGACGCATGTCATAGCGCAAAAATCAAATGCTCTGGTGGCGGTATACCGTGCGTCAGGTGCGAGAAAGAGTACGTGCAACCCAGAACTCGTCCACTCCTTCAAACAGAAGCTAACTGTGAGCGGCTATAGCAAGGTTCAATGCCGCTACAGCTACCGTGGTAATTTGGGAAAACCAAAAGGCAGTCTTAATAGGAAGACCGTAGAGCGCATACGGAAAGCAGCAGAACAATCTACTACCACTACAGGCTCGAGCAACCAAAGCCGACCGAAGCAATGTGTACAGCCAGCAACGGGCGACCTCAATTGCGATCGTTCTCTCGCTTCGACTGATCTTCACCCAATAATGTCCACAGCTTTTTCCGATGTGATGGAACTGGAGCAACAGGATTTTGACACGTTTGGGTCGCTGGAATTGCCAGCCCTTCCACTATTTGATGAGACCCACGCAAACCTTGACCGAGCACTAGACGCGGACATTTTACAGGGCATGTTTGCTGGAACCGTAAGACTTTGCCGAGAATCGTTGAACTTAAGCAAGGTTGCGCTGACCTTTGAATAGGATGTACTCCACATATCCCCACCTCAGGCAACAGGTATATGAATTGAAGTGAAGAAAAGTTCGGATGATGCTTACTGACATACTGTAATGTAGCTCGTCTACCGAGCGAGGACTCCGACGATTTTGACTCCGACAATGAGGATCTTGAGGACGAAAAGAATAAGCTAGAGGCGTTTAGCAGCCTTGCTGCTGCCTGTACACGTACTTCACAACACCCATTTACCCCAGTTTCAGCCCACCACGATAGTTTTCATCCCCTCACTCGCACTGAGACAGACATCCCTCGGCTGCCTTTTCCGTTGACAAGCGGCACTCTTTCAAGTCCAGGAGTCGCAATATCTTGCAATTGTTTCCAGACTCTGACCGATCACCTTGGCCAACTCCGAGCCCTGTCACAGGGTAATTTCACTGTTGGACTGGATACTGTGTTAAATCGCTCACGGCTTATCTTATCTGCTGTCTCTAGCTTCTTGCAATGTGTCTCTTGTTCTTCAGATGTTCAAGTATTTCTCCAAGCATTGATGGTTCTCCAGAGCGTCTTTCAGCTATACGATAATCTCATTCATCCGCCCGGTACATCCTGTCCGCGACTTGATATTCGCATTGGGAACTACAGTGCTTCGGGGGGACTGGGAGATACTGTGAAAATGATATTGGTGACTCTGGAGCTAGGAAATGCCAAAAAAATGCTGGACATCTTTGGTAGCAAGGTAGAAATGCTGCCTGCAAAGGCCCTTCAAGCCGACTTTCTACGATGTCAGACGCGGAGCCTTGTTCGCGCCCTAGAGAGGACGACCAGGAAGGTTGGGGTTCCAGACGTTAGGTCCGTTCTTAAGTAGAGACGATTTTGTCATTTGGAATACTCCAATCTCCATCCTAAGCAGTCCCTACTTGTGACTGGCATGTATAACCTCAGACTACCCAGCGCTATGACACCATGCAGTCATCTTCAACGAAGTGGCACAGTCTGCTTTCATACCGACAAGCTACGTTCCTGTGATCTAGATTCAACTTATCACTTGCGGTTGCCGAAAACGTCATTTGTACGAAATACGGATAGTTGGATAGAGATTGACCAGTTGGAATCTTTTGTGCCGACTTGTTGTCCGACTTCATGTGTCTGGAGTGAGCTCGGTGCGTACATCGCCGCCAGATAAGCGCCGAGTCTAGACGTCGGGCAGAAAATGATCGCAAACACCAAGAGGCAAGACAGAACCCTGACATGGTTTGATTAGTCCCACTTGGAGTGAAAAGGGCATAACGTCTTGGTCATATTCTTTCTCTATAATCCTCAGCCAACACCAAGTTGAGAAGATGCATTCGGAAGCCCCAAAAGCCGTAAAAGACACCTACAAAGGTCCACGCCACGACACTGAATACCTTCGCCTACGCCATCAACATGAACTTCTTAAACGCGAGATGGACAATAAGCTCATTCAGGCGCCCATAGACCTCTCAAATACCAAATTACGTATCCTTGATTCCGCTACTGGCGACGGACAATGGCTTGCTTCGGTGAGCGCCGAAGTACCTCCTACATCGACATTAACAGGTACGGACATCGCTCCGCAACATTTTTCGATGAGCCTACCTGAGAATGTGTCGCTGTCAACACACAACATCTTCGATGTCTGGCCTGCCGAGTTTCAGGACTCATATGACTTGGTACATCAGCGATTCGTGTTTTCAACCTGCTCCGAGGACACTAGCATCGATGCTATTGCTAAACTCTTTACCTGTGTTAAGCCGGGTGGGTGGATTCAGCTACACGAATCTGCTATCCAGGACATACAGGAGGGACCGAACCACAAAGCTTTCATGCGGTTTAGAGACTTCGTAGATAAATCATGGGGACTCCTTGGCTATCAGCCCAGTCCTGGGCCAAAGTTGACGGAGTGGCTTACAATAGCGGGGGCGGTTGATGTGGTTGAGAAAGTGCAGGTCATCAAGGCTGGAGCAGCTGCAGAGGATTCGGAACAGGGAGAGCGGGCAACATTGGTGTTGCTAGGCTTACTGGATAGTCTTCAAATCCACCTTGGTAGTAAGTGTTTCCATCGAATAAGGAGAAGACAGTAACTGACTGGGCACCTTGAGCAGATAAGCCAGGATTCTTCTTCTCGGAGGAAGACTTTCGGACTTTGAGGCAAGATCTAGAGTCAGAATTGAGGGAATTTGGGAACACTTGGAACTATCACGTCGCATACGGGAGAAAGCCAACATGATCGCGGCATTCTATAGTCTACTCTTCACATTCTTTGCGAAGACAGGGCCGACGAGCTTTTAAACGTGACGTCATGGTATGGATTAGTAACACGCCCTTGGCATTGGAAGCACGAAACTCCTGTTATTCATCTCCTCTCAAGATACATCCGAGTCCTATCACGCCGCATCCTTGGTATAAATGCAATACTTAAAGGAGCAAAAGTAATGACTGACACCCTCCTACCACCTTTTACAAAGGAAGCGACCATTTCCCTTCCTTCGACTATCACACTCTTTAGACACTCTCTTTCTTGCCAGCGAATACATAGCGATTTACCGCTATTAAAATCTACACATAAATGACAGTTAACCCTCTCAAAATATGAGTGAATGTTGCTCACTCCGGTTACGCTTCATGAGATAAGTACTTGGAAGTAGAAAGGGTTCAAAACCAACGAGAACTCAACGCAAAATCAAA